>CAUYUJ010012461.1:0-15000 GCA_963575745.1 Prorocentrum cordatum | reverse complement strand
TCTCTGCGAGGAAATCGCCCGCGCCTCCAGGTGGCGGCGCAGAGCTGGCAAGGGAGGAACACTTTATCCCTGCATGACCTCCGCGCACGATCGATCCACGCGGTCCCCCTTGCCAAGCAGTGGCTTCCGCCTCATTCTCGGACGGCCTTTAGGCGCAACTCGACGACAAAGGGCTGGTCCTTGAAGCGCTGGATCTGCCGCTTCCTGCCCCAGTCGAGCGGTGCTGGAGGCAGATCCTGGTTCTTGGCCCAGGCTAGAGCGGGAGGCACGATGACACGTCGCGTGCCGCCAACGCGCATGCCCTGCACAGCTTCTCGCACGCCCTCGATCACCTCATCCTTCTTGCCACCCACAGGCACAAAGCGCAGGTCGGGCGTCTCCCCCACGCCGAAGCGCTCGTCGATACCCCGGGACTGGTCGAAACCGAAGGACGCGTCGACGAAGTAGCCGTTGCTGCGGCGCAGAGTCCAGTCCACGACGACGCCCTTGCCCTCCGCGCAGCACTCCGCCCCCGAGCCCACGGCGAGGTCTAGGATCCGCAGCCCGCTGGGGGTCTTCTTGAAGTCTCCGATGGAGCCCCCCTCCGTCCTTACCTTCTCCTGAGGGGCGAGGGCAGGTCGGGGCTATCGAGCCCCTATCGGCGATCCGTGGGCGATAGATGGTCGATGCAGCCCCCTCCCTGTGCCTCTCCCACCCCCTCCTTGCCCCTGATCTCCTCCAGCGCCGGCGACAGGGTGGAGCCCACCAGCGCCTCCACCGGCCTCGACGCCAGCAGCGCGGCAGGGGCAGCGCCCACCAGCCCCACGAGGCCGCGCCGGGACGGCCCCGCTGGCGAGGCCGCCGCCCAGGCGCCGCCAGGGGCAGCCAGCCAGCCCAGGCAGGCGGCAGCGGCAGCCGCGGCGGGCCCAGCGCGCCCGCGCGGGCGGGCGGGCGGGCGGCGCACCGGAGCCATGAGCCGCGGCTGCCTGGCGGCCAGGCCACCCCCCCCTCGTGGGCCAAGAGGGGCACCCCGAGAAATGTGGCGGGCAAGAGGGCGGGGTGGGCGCGGGAGGGGCCGCGGCCGGGTCGCGGATATATGTTGTGGGCGGGTGGGTGGCTGGGTGGATCGCGGGGGGGCCGCGGGGGGGGGACGACGACAACTGAGACAGCAACAGACAACGACAGACTACATCTACGTCGCAGCGCGGCAGAGGCAAGCCGCACGCACGTCAGGGTGGGACCGGGGCACGGCGTCGCGAAGCAACAAAAGCAACGACAGACCAGCAGAATCGGAGCCACAGATGCCCCCTCCACCCACGGCCCCCTCACGAGAGAGCTGTTTATTTGAAGGGGCCCTGGGACACACAAATAAATACACACAAATAAAAAGATTCCCCATATTTTCCCATATTTTCTGGATTTGTTGTCTTCCCCCCTGCTTCCCAAAGTTTCAGCACCCCATGCTTCCGCTCAGTACTCCAACGCATACTGCTGAGAACGAAGCTGCGACGATGCCACTTGTGGTGCTGCGACGATGCCGGCGCCGTCGGGGAATGCCTGGGAATGGGCGTGCAGGGCTAGCCCCCCCCCCCCCCCAGACCTCAGGGGCAACGACCGGGGAGACGGTCCAAGTATGGGAGCTGCAGGCCAGGGAGGAGGGGGAGGAGGAGGCGGAGGAGGAGGAGGAGGAGGAAGGAGGGGGAGGAGGAGGAGGAGAGGAGGAGGAGATCAGCACCCCGCGCCGACGGACACCGCGCTCCCTATAGGAGCTCCTTGCGCGCACCCCCCCCGTCGGACCTGCGCAACCGACAAGGTTATAGGTTATCGGGGGGGAGGGGGCGGGCCCGGTAGCCCGGGCTATCGCCGGACACTTTCAAAAATACTCCCCCCTCCCCCTCCCCCTCCCCTCCCCCCCTCCCCCTCCCCCTCCCCCTCCTCTCCTCCTCCCCCTCCTCCTCCTCCTCCTCAGAAATGCGGCATAAGCATAATCTGTTGGAGGTCCGCGGGGATTCCCTGGGTCGGCGCTGGACCCCCTGCCGGCGCCTCCGGCGCGCTGCGCACGCCAAGGGAGGGGGGGATCCACGGCGATCCGAGAAATCTGTTGCACAGTTTTCTGATGAAGACGCCGTGCGCCCTCGGTCGACTCCCACGTGCCTCGTTCTTGTCCGCAGCAGAAGAAAAAGAAGGTGAAACTAGGCGCGACGCCCAGGCCACGATCCATTGTAGTGAAGCGCTCTTTACGGCGCGCATCCAACGTCGCAGCTGGGACATGTAAAAACGGTCGCAATCGCGAGTGCACCTGGAACTGGAATGCCAGAACAGCTACAAAATACAACATGCGTTCAGCTGCAAACGTCGGGCCCAGTCCATACAAATACACGTGCACGCATTCGACATCACCGGTGGCGCATACAAGGATGAGTATGCTTGATGCAATCGGACCTAGGCAAGAAGAACATCCTTCAAGAACATGAGACCCTCAATCGGTCAAACCAAACAGAACATCCAAGGGTACCCTTCCGAGGATGCACAAGAACATCCGGCGAGCACGAAGAACACCAGGGGACCCTCCCGAACCGACCTCGTTCTCATACCGCGGTCCGACTGTAATGCTACTTTTGCGACTGTGTTTGCGCAGGAGCGGCGTCAGCCAAGCGAGCAACCAATCGAGCAAGCACCCAAAGAGTGCACAGCCCAGTACAGGGGCAACATAAATCCTGTGATCAATCAATCGCGCGAATTTCGAATTTCGTAGCGATGACTTGTAGGCGCCTCGTCCCACCAAGGGCATCGACGCCCCGATGTTTCGTGAGACCCTCGCCCAAAACACGCCAGACTCCTCTGAAAGCGGGCTGAGCTGTAACCCCCACCTCGTCCCGAGACCTTTTCACTTTGCCCGGACCCTAGCATCAACTGGCTGTAGCGTCTGCAACACTGAGAATACAGACTAAGTCGAAGTGCCCGCAGCACCAAAAGCACATAACCAACAGCGAGCTGCAAGGAACGACATTCGCTGTGGCATTCCAACTCAATGTTCGCCGCTGCAGGTGGGGATAGTGGGCCTGCGTCGAGGTCGACCTGAAGCCGCGTTGAAGCCCTCGTGGCAAGAGCCACAACACATCCCAGGCGTGCTCCCTGCAAAGCACCGAGTTGGCGCCACGCTGAGGCCCTCGCAGCGAAAGCCTCGACACACGCCAGGCACGATTGCCGCGGAGTCTTCGAGTCCTCCCGCGCCACACGCGCTGAGGCCACTTTGAGGCGGCACTGCGGGCCTGTATGGCGAGGGCATCAGTGCCTCCCAGACACGAGTCCTACACGATTATCCAGAAGTCCTTGCCCACGCTGAGGCCACGTGGAGTCTGGCGAGGGCATCAACCTCCCCCACGCGCGCTTGCCGGCTGGTCCTCGCGGATTCCAGGTTCAATGTTTGGGGCCATGCTGAGGGCATGCCATGCCGAGGCTTGGAGCTCACGGCCACAGAATGCAGACTACGTGGCTCCCGCAATAGCCTGCGAACGCCACCACCTGCCTGCGAGCGTGAGGAGGGACCCCCCCCCGTGCGATCGTGACCATTGCGGGGGGGGGGGGGAGACAGAAAAAAATAAACCACCGAAAGTTATAATCAAAAAACTACAGAACACAAGCATCAAACCAAAAAACTGTTGTTTCGTAGTTTTCGATGTTTTCTGTTTTATTGTTTTTTATGTGTTTCCTGTGTTCCGCTTCCAGGAGGGGGGTCACGATTTGTCCGCCCTCCTTTGCAGGGGGCCGGGGGGGGGGGTCAGGGACGGTACCCCCGCAAGGAATCAAAACAAGATCTCCCTTACGCTGTAGCTTGCATCTTCTCGGGAGGATGAGGGCGGGACGGGCGAGGATCGTGGCGCGACCGAGGCATGCAGGAAAGTTGCGCTCAAGGGCCCCCACACTGCCACCGCGGCCCCAAACGGTGCCAGAGGGGCGCGCCCCTCCGTTCTTCACACACACACAGTCACACTTGTTTGTCGGCGGCCACTTGGATCCAAGCAGCGGTAGGGCAACGGTGGGACGCAACGAAGCAAGGCACGGCGCGAACAGGAGAGGGAAAAACCGAAGGGACGAAAAGCACATGAATTCTTATACACACAGACACACACACACACACCGCTTGTTTCCCCCCCCCGCCCCATTGCCGCTCGCCCAAGAGCAAGCGGAAGTGCGGCAACTGCCCACTCGTCCCCAGTGCGAAAGGGGGAACGCCAGGGGGGCACCGCTTCGGGGGGGAAACATCGAACTGGAATCGGCGATACATCGCCTCGATGCACCTCCCCCCTGAGCCTATTCCCCCCCTAACGTTGTCCCTGAAGTAGGCTCGCGAAAGCACGCGCGGTCTAAATTCTTCCTGCGCGCGTTTCTTCGCTCATCTCGGGTCGGACGGAAAAGGGGGGATAGCAACGAGGGGCACACGAAACCTCACAAGGATGAGAACAAACACAGCCTGCTGAAGCAGGCTCGCCACCAGCGCGCCGCCTCGATCATCCCGGGTCGGACGGACAGGGGGGGATGACAAAGGGGGTCACAGGGAACTCCAGAAGGATGATAACAAACACAGCATAAGCGCATAAACTGCCAGAGCTCCGCGCGCTCCTCCTCCTCCTCCTCCTCCTCCTCCTCCTCCTCCTCCTTCTCCTCCTCCTCCTCCTCCTCCTTCTCCTCCTCCTCCTCCTCCTCCCCCTCCTCCTCCTCCTCCTCATCCTTCTCCTCCTCCTCCTCGTCCTCCTACTCCTCATCCTCCTACTGCTCCATCTCCTCCTCCATTTCGTTAATTTCCTCCTCCATTTCCTCCTCCATCTCCTCCTCCTCTCCTCCCCTCCATCCTCCTCCTCCTCCTCCTCCTCCTCCTCCTCCTCCTCCTCCTCCTCCTCCTCCTCCTCCTCGTCCTCCTATGCCTCCTCCTATGTCTCCTCTTATGCCTCCTCCTATGCCTCCTCCTATGCCTCCCCCTATGCTTCCTCCTCCTCCCCTTCCTCCATTTCCTCCTCCTACTCCTCCTTCTTTTCCCCCGCCTCCTCCTGTATTTCCTCCTCCTCCTCCTCCTTTATATTTCATCCTCCTCCTCCTCCTCGACCCCTGACGCTGCCCAGCCCCGCTGGCAGCAGCAGACCCAAGGAACGGCCTCCGCAGGCCGCCGAGAGGGGCCGCCGAGGGCCGCCGGCCGCGCGAGCGCGGTGCCTGCGAGGGCGAGGAGGCCCTCGCACAGCTCGTCGCCTCCAGCGGCGACGGGCGAGCGACAACGACGAGGAGGCGGCGGCGGCGGCCGGGCGCGGCGGCGCGACGCCGGCCGGCGCGCAGGAGGGAGGCCGGCGGCCCAGGCAGCGCTTCCTGGCGGGCTGGCGGGCCAGCCGCCGAGGGGCCGGAGGACCTCGCCTGCGCGATCCTCTCCTTCGCCGCCCTGGTCCCGAGCAGCGAGGCACAAGTCTAGGCCCTGGCCGGCGCACCCCTTCCTCCTCGTGGGCGGCTCGCCACCGAGCGGTGGGCCGCACCCAGGGCGGGGGGGTGCGCCGGCTCCCGACTACAGAGCCCCGGCCGCGCGATAGAGACCCGCGCGCACCGCCGGAGCAGGAGGAGCAGAAGGAGGGTGAGGAGGCCCTCGCACAGCTCGTCGCCTGTAGCGGCCACAGGCGGGCGACGAAGAAAACGGGGCGGCCTTACCAAAGGCAAAACAAGACGGCGTAAACATCAACTGGTCGCGCTCCGCGCGGATTTCTTGGATCCGTGCTGGGCCCCCCGGGCGCGCTCCGCGTGCCAGGGAGGGGGGCCCAGCGCGCCTGGCACGCCTGTGGCCGCTGGAGGCGACGAGCTGTGCGAGGGTCTCCTCGCCCTGCTCCTCCTGCTCCTCCTCCTCGTCGTCGTTTGGTTGTGGCGCTTGTTTATTCTTCGAGTTACGCAAGGTGGCATCGCGACCCCACGCCGCGGCTTACGCGGGCCGCCCCGCGCGGCACGCCGCAGCGGAAATGAGGGCGCTCACGCGCGAACTTGCGCGGGCACCTTGCGCACCAGCGTCCCTGCAGGCGGCCCCGTCTTTCTTCGTCGCTCAGCTGGGGAGTCAGCTTTTACAGGAAATTGCCAACTCTTGCGCACATCCTTTTTGGAGCTAGAATGGGGTAGAAGGGTAGGACCATCGTTTCTGTCATCCGTAGCCGCTTGGCTCAGAGTGGCAGGCGTGAGGGAGCGCAATCTCCCAGAGCTCTTCCCAAGGGAGCGCCACGTAAAAAACTAGCTCGGTGCACGGCAGCCTCATATTGTGTCGGGGGAGACCAGTGAATAATGAACCATCGGACCACGACCCTCGACAACATCAATTTCAAACGGTGCGTACGCGCCCCTGCGAAATCACCCCTCTTCGCCGGGCGGTACCGGAGCAAAACGACACGCGGTCTGGGCCAGCGCGACCCGGAAGATCCACGGAGTGACCAGGAGCACGAGAGGGAAGGAGAGACGAGGAGGCAGTCGGCGGCGAGCCCAGGTGGGAAATGGGAGGGGGCGAGCGTTCTCAGAAGGCGGCGGATCTTCTCGGGAACCCTCCAGCCTTCTTTTTTCCCCCAGCCGAAGGGATCTCCAGGAGGCCCGCTGAGTTCCCAAGGCCACGGTCACCAAGGTCATCAGGAGAGACACCATCCCTGCGGCTATTCAGCATGTGCCGAGGCCCGTGCGACAGGGACGCACAGCAAGGCGTGAACCGCCCAGGCAAGCGAGCCATGCGGATGCTGCGGGTTACCCTGCAGCGTCGACGCCAGGCCCTCGGTCTTCTGAGAAGCCGTCGGCGTCCTCAGAGATGGTTAGGCAGGCTTCCCAGAAGACCGGGAGCCTTCTGAGCCTTCCGACAAGGCCCGCCCTCTGCGCCTTCCCCCCTGGCTCGCCGCCGAGGAAAGCAGAGGAGAACGAGGAGGAGGAGGAGGAGGAGGCAGGAGGAGGAGGAGAGAGGACGAACAGAGACGAAAAACATAGGAGGAGGCGGAGGAAGAGGAGGAGGAGGAGGAGGAGGAAACGGAGGGCCGGAGTAAACCCACGATGCGCAAACGATGCTGCCATAGAACCCTCCCGTCCCAAGTCCCACCCTCCTGAGTCCACAGAAGACAGCCATTTCACCACAACGCGCGCCTTCCCGAAAGACGAGCACGCCATGTGCATGCCATTCAAACGACAGCCCAACTTTGAAAAGGCATTACCTTGGAATCCTTCTAGTGACTCTTTAAGACACTGGAGCCATCAATGTTTGTTTAACGACGCTAAACAAACCAAGATAGGACTTACAGAGCTATGATGTGTCCAGCGGGAGCCCCGCTTTGAGAGACCAGCGAAAAAACAGCCGCGCAACGAGCGCACACATGTTCCCCACCGTACCAAAAGTACATAGTACACCATTAGTTTGATCACTCTTTCTACCACCACAGTACCACTTTGGAAATCAACTGTTATGCCTCCTGGCAGCTGCTATTGCGATTACACCTTCTGGTCGACCCTAGGAGGTTCTAAGCAATATCAGCAAATTGAAAACGGATCCATCCTCCATCCTCTTTGCCTACAGCCACTGACTCAGAAATGAACTTCAAAAACAAACCAGGGAGCCTACTCACGTCCCCTAGAGGCCGGACCCTGTATGTACCTGTAGACACACTCTTTCTCCTCCTCAACCCTGCTCCTGCTCCTGCTCATCCTCCTCCTCCGTCTCCCCAATCCTCCTCCTCCTTCTTTTCCTCCTCCTCCTCTTCCTCCTCCTCCTCCTCCTCCTCCTCCTCCTCCTCCTCCCCCACCTCCCCCTCCTCCTCCTCCTCCTCCTCCTCCTCCTCCTCCTGTTCCGCCTCCTCCTCCTGCTCCTCCTTTTCCGCCTCCTCCTCCTCCTCTTCCTCCTCCTCCTCATCATCATCATCACCATCATCATCGTCATCATCACCATCGTCATCATCAACATCATCATCATCGTCATCATCATCATACTTTTCCTCCTCCTCCTCCCATGCCTCATCCTGCTCCTCCTCTTCCGCCTCCTCCTCGTCCTCCTCTCCCTCCCCTCCTTCTCCTCCTCCTCCTCCTCCTCCTCCTCCTCCTCCGCCTCCTCCTCCTCCTCTTCCTCCTCCTCCTCCTGCTCCTCCTCCTCCTCCTGCAAGTCTTCCGCCTCTGTTTCTTCTTCTTATTTTTCTTCTTCTTATTCTTCTTCCTCTTATTATTCTTATTATTCTTCTTCTTATTATTATTACTATTATTATTATTATTATGATTATTATTCTTCTTATTCTTCTTCTTCTTCTTATTATTCTTCTTGTTCTTCTTATTCTTATTATTATTATTCTTATTTTTCTTATTATTATTCTTATTATTCTTGTTATTATTTTTTCTTTTTCCTCCTCCTCCTCCTCCTCCTCCTCCTCCTCCTCCCCCTCCTCTTCCGCCTCCTCCTTCTCTCCAATCCGTTTCCTCTCCTCTCCTCCTCCTCCTCCTCCTCCTCCTCCTCCTCCTCCTTCTCCTCCTCATCCTTCTCCTGTTTCCTCCTCCTCCTCCTCCTCCTCCCCCCCCCTCCTCCTCCTCCTCCTCCTCCTCCTCCTCTTCCTCCTCCTCCTCCTCGTCCCGTGCTCCCCTCCTCCTCCTCCTCCTCCTCCTCCTCCTCCTCCTCCTCCTCCTCCGCCTCCTCCTCTCCTCCTCCTCCTCCGCCTCCTCCTCCTCCTCCTCCTCCTCTTCCTCCTCCTCCCCCTTCCCTCCTCCTCCTCCTCCTCCTCCCCCCCTCCCCATTCCAGCGGCGGCCGCGTGTCTGCCGCGCGCCGGAAGCACTTTGATCGGGGGCCGGCGCACTCCTCCAGACCCAACACATGCACGCCGCTCAGCGGCCAGCAAGCCCCGGAGCCGAGGGGGCGCGCCGACCGGGGCCTCTACCTCGCATGCTCGGGAGCACGGCGGCGACGAACAGCGTGGAACTGCCGAGCGCGAGCGCCGGTCGCCCGCCCCTGGCGCCGTCCGTAGCTCTGCGCCCGCCAGCCGCGGCGCGTCGCCCCGCGCGCGGCAAGGCAGGCGGAGCGGAAAGCCTCCGCGCTCCTGCGCTGCAGCGTCGCCGCGAGGCCCTGGCGAGCCGCCGCCAGCGCGGCGGCGTCGCCGCGCGCCCAAGTGCGGAGGAGCGCCTGCGCCTCCGCCCCAGCGCGCCCCAGTGCCTCCACTTTGAGGGTCCAATCTGCTCTAATTAGCTATCATCGTCAATCAAGGCATACAGAGTTACATGCTCTCATTAGGAATATGCGCCACTTGAAAGCAGAGGGCCCCCCTACGATTTCTAACTTGATAGCATGCTAATTTCAAGCTATGTCACGCTACTCCGCCCCACCCCACCCCACCCCTCTTTTCCTCTTCGCCCTGGCGGCGTCTCCTCGACGGGAGACGTCGCCCCCCTCGCCACGATGCGTTGTCTCAGCGGGCGCGAAGTGCTGGCGCAAGGGGGAGCGCGCTCCCGATTCCGGGCGCGCGGACGGCGCGTGCCTTCACTCAGTGAAGCCGTCGCCGCTGGTTCGCCTGCCTGTCCCTCCCGCCGTCCTGGGGCGCGCGCGCCTCCGCCGCGATCGCCAGGCGCTCCTCGACCAGCTTCTCGGCCGTGGGCGCGTCTACGTTCCGCAGCTCCGCAACAACTTGCAAGCGGCAATTCTGGGCGCGCTGCCAGCAGCGGCGACGCCACCAAGAACCACCCTGCAGCTGCGCGAAATTCCGCGACCCCACGTTGTCAGCAGCGCCGAGGGCGCCGCGCGCGGAGCATCGATCGCCCCAGGCAGCCATCTGTCATGAATGGCAAATTCGGTACAGCTTGCAAGAAAAACTCGCAGGCCGAAAACGGCTGCGGCAAATAGATGAAGACACAGGGTGAATCGCGAATCGATGAAGAAAACAAGAGAAAATGGGAGATGGCGGCGAGGGGGGAAGCCCCGGGGCAGATCGACATGCCCCTCCAGCACAGGAGGGAGAAGGGAAGACGACCTCTGTTTTTGAGAAAGCCGAAGCGATCCCATCGTAAGATCCGCACGAAAAGCTGCGGGAAAAAATATGGGCATCAGCGCG
Source organism: Prorocentrum cordatum (assembly GCA_963575745.1). NCBI lineage: Eukaryota > Dinophyceae > Prorocentrales > Prorocentraceae > Prorocentrum > Prorocentrum cordatum. The sequence continues at coordinate 4,953 of CAUYUJ010012461.1, read as the reverse complement.
ACGTTGAATCAATCCTTTGGGCGCCAGCACACTGCTGCGACGCTTTGCGAAGTTGGCGCCCGTGCCCCCGAAGTCCTCGTCTCCGCAAGTCCAGCATGTCTCGGGCTGATGCCCCTGCAGGAATTCTGATTCCATCTCGAGCTATTGATCAATATTCGGTTTCATTTGATACACTGGGACGCATGCCGCGCAGGGCGGCGCATTGCAAGCTGAACTTGATCGACTGGCAACGCAGAATTCCCCCTGTCATGCTACCACTTCGCAAGGGTAACACTGAGACAAATGATTCATAGCATGTCTCACCGCCGCCCCCTCAACGACACTCGGGTCGCACAGCTCGTCGGCGAGCGTTTTCCCAAAGGGCGCCGCGTGTCGGATAGCAGCAGCTTGCCTTGCAAGGCGCAGTGTCATTTTGTGTCTGATAGTCTTCATGGTCAAAAAGTAGATTCGGTCCGCTTCTGGTGTCCACTTGCACCAAACACGCAGGCGCTCCCATAACGCTTTGCACTGTTCGTCGCACGCGCGGTCAGTAAACTTTTTCAACTGCATTAATCTGAATCTGCCCCAGCCAAAGCTGCGGCCGCGCGCAAATCAACTGCGCGTAACCGATCAATTCTCCAGACCGACTGGTCTACCCATGGTGTTGACATCGCTGGCGATATAGTAACACCATGTTCCATTAAGTGTTGGATCAGCTGCGTCTCCGTGCGCCAATTGCTCCGCCGCGGGGCCCTGCGCGGGCGACGGGGGGGGGAGCGGGAGACACGGGAGAAAGGGGCATGGAGTGAGGGGCCTGCCGCGGTGTCGCGCGGCACCTCCAGCAGCACCCCGCCCCCTCGTTGAACTGCGGGAGCCCGAACACTTGTTTCCAGCATCCCCAATCTGCGCGCATCTGCGCCAGCGCAGACCTGTAGCCTAGATTAGCATATGCCTTCTTGCTCCTGCGAAAGTCACACTTCAGCCAAGCCCTGCCGCCGTGGCGGGCTGCCGGGCATTCGCCTGTAGCCATGAGCAGAACAATCAAAGAAATCTCACTGAAAATGTCATGCCACGTGTTCGCGTTCAAGGAATCCTTCATCAGCCCAGCGATGGGCACGCGTAGCTCGCGCGCCTCCATCGTATTGGGCAACCCCGGAAAATTTAAGCGCGCGACCTCTACTGACAGGTCGCGGCACCGCTGGCACGGGGCGCCGACGGCCCGCAGACCTGCAGGAGTCATCGAACCGACTCGCACTGCCGAGAGGCAGCGTTGCACGTGACTCTCCCCAACTTTAACCAGACCGCCGGTGCCCCCCAGTTCTTCCAACGTGCCGCATTGCGCCAGTTGGGCAAAGCATTCGCGTGGCAAGCCGAAAGCGACCCAGTCCTTCTGCTCGCAGGTGCGACTCTTGCTCCAACGACGGACCTCTGCGAAGTACGTCCCGGGCCAAACTGCCTCGAAGGAATCGCCTCCGCAGCCTCCTGGATGTATTGCCGCCGACGTTTGCCCACTTGCTGACGTCCTTCTCGCCCGCTCCTCGGTGGCTGGTCAAATCGCCCACTCCTCGGTGGCCCCCCGCGCGGGCGTCGTCCAGGAGCGACTGGGCCCTGGAGTGGGCGAGCGCACTGGTCGTCGCCAGCGCGCCCGCGTTCGCCCTGGACCTCCTGTCATGAGGACGAGACGCAGTACCGTAATGCCGCTCGCGTTTGCCGAGCATTTCTGCCCCCTGAACATCCGGGGGCCTCGAGCCGCAAAGCCACTGCGGAAGACGTCGCTGGCGCCGGGCCGACCTCGGCGGCCCTCCTGCACGGGGGGGCCAACGAGAATGCGATTGCGGTACTTGTTCAAGAGCGCAGCGGCAGCGAACTCGCCGTTCAGGCACACGGCTGCACCAAGCAGGCCAGCAAAGGGCCACCAGGATATGCAGTAACACGTATATGGGCACCACCTTCTGCATCCATAATTGGCCCTCCTGTGTTCCCCCCTCTCATGCCCCATTTCCTCCCTTCTCCCCCTTGACCCCTCCCATCTGCGCGTGCCGGAGACTCGCGCGTGCTCGAGGAGCTCGGAATACTTGCGCTTGCAAGATTTCGACCCTGTCAGGCGGCGTTCGAGCATTTCCCTCGCGTCTCGATCTCCCGCGGCTATGGGGCTATAGGGCTGTAGGGCTATAGGGCTACAGGGCGGCTGTAGGGCCATAGGGCTACAGGGCTATAGGGCTATAAGGCTGCAAGGCTATAGGACTAAAGGGTTATAGGGCGGGCTATAGGGCCACGGGGCTATTAGGGCTATAGGGCTATATGGCCATACGGCTATAGGGCTATAGCGCTATAGGGCTATAGCGCTATAGGGCTATAGCGCTATAGGGCTGTAAAGCTGTAGGGCTATCAGGCTATAGAGCTACTGGGCACCCGGGCACCCAGGCACCCGGGCACCCGGGCGTGCCGCCGAAATCGGCGCCACGCCTCACCTAACCAAATGAATCCGCTTGGACCCCTACAGAAGCAAGCTCTGATTGGGGAATGACGACAACGTCGACGATGCCGAATAGTACAGAAGAGATCGACGATGACGACGACGACGACGACGACGACGATGACGACGACGACGACGACGACGACGACGACGACGACGACGACGACGACCATGACGACCTCCGGAAGCGGCACACGGGCGTGCTGCCTGCGCCGTAAACCTCCTCGCACCGCCCCATCAGTACGCCCGCCGCCGCGGCCAGCTCCTCTGCACGCGGCAGGGGGCCGCGGGCCGCTGATGTCGCCGCCTGTGGCCGAGCATCATGCCAAGCTTAGGGGTCTCAGCACCGAGTGGTGACAGACCCAGCGGTGACCTCGAAATCCACAAAGACCTCACCGCAGGGTCCGTGAACGCACGGTTTTGGGACCTCGGAGGCCCCAGTCGCCCGAGACATCCTCGAAGAACGGCCTGAATCCCAAAAGCGTGCGGTGACCCTGAATCCCCACCGACTCACGGTGTGGTCACCACCCCGCTTGGGGGCCCCCGACCAAGAACCCACGAACGAGCGAACGAACGACCGTCGTCGCCCGGAGGCGGCCCAGACAATGTGTTTCTCTTAATCCTCTGGCGCGTAACGGTCGCTATAGAAGATGGAAAAACCAGCATAACTGCAAACTTTTGGCGCTCCGCGCGGATTTGTTGGATCTGCGCTGGATCCCCCCCCTGGCGCGCGGAGCGCGCCAGGGGCGGCGCCGGGGGGCGGCGCCTGGGGGGCGCAGCGCGGATCCAAGAAATCTGCGCGGTGCGCCAAAAGTTTGTGTTTATGGCGTTTTTTCTCCGAGGTTCGCCGTGCCACCTTCCCCTCCCTAGGGCAACGGTGACGACCATACCCGGGGGGAGGCCTGGACCCTCCCACACCACCATCCTGGCGCTCGCTCGGATAATCTGGCGGTCGAAGCACGCTCCCGCCCCGACGTGCCCTGCCCAGCCCAGACGTCACCCTTGCCGGGCCCCCCCCCCTGGGCAACGAACGTTGCCAGAAATACTTAGAAAATGCATATCCCGGAGCTGGGCGACGGGTGCGCTGCGAGGCGCGCTGGCCTTCTTAGATAATCGGTGAGATGCTAAAACAGAGGCTCGGAAGCGCATAAACATGGGTCCTGTTCTTGAAGGGTCACGTGTCCGTGCCGGTGTGTGGGCTGATCGCCGCACGCATGCAACCGTGCAGGTATCTCACGATCTCGAGCGGTTTGTCTACTGCCTGTCGCCCTTTCGCCCGCGCCGCGCGCCCCGTCGCAATCCCGTCACGCACTTCGCAACGTCGACGACAGAATGCCCACGTTGAGAGGAACAGCGCAAACTTCGTATGTCTTGCTCTTGGCAGCAGGCGGGATGGAACGTCCCCGATTGGCCGGTTGTCCAGCCATCGGCCAGCTAGGTGCCAGAGCGAGAGCATACACGACTCAAACAGGAAATGTGTGGAGAGGACACGGGGAGGAGAGGCAGACGACAACTGAGGAGAAGCAGAGGGGGGCAGGGGAAGGTAGAGGGAGGATCGCTGCGGTGGGGGGGGGGTCAGCAGAGGGCCCAGGGAAGGAATGAGACGGAGCGTGGGGGAGGGGCGGGATGGCACGAAGGCCGAGGCAACCACACATCGCCTGGCCTCACTGGGCCTGGAAGCGACGGGGCCGTGTTACAGCTGCTGTTCCTTTTGCCTGTCACGGCGCGCTCCGTCGCCGTGGCCTCTGCGGTTCCAGTCCTGGCTCCACTCCCGGAGCAGTGCTGCCCCTGCTTCCTGGAGCATGCTTGCTGCCGCGTGGATTCTTTTTTCTGCACACGGCGACCGACCGCGCGCCGGACCGAGTCTCGCAGGAGAGCGGGCGAGTGGCAGGCCAGCAAAAGCCACGTGCCGCACCCCCGCAGCCGCTGGAGCGAGCGGGGTCGGCGCGAGGGGGCCGAGGCTGCCACACATCGCCCGCCTGAGCTCGCAGAGGAGCGGGCGGATGACACCGCCCCGCGCTGCTCCCCCCCCGTCGGTGATTGCCAGAAGTGCCCTGGCCCGAGGTGCCCCCAGGACTCCCATGGAGGCAGAGGATGGAGGAGGAAGGAGGGAGGAGGGAGGAGGGGGAGGAGGAGGAGGAGAAGGACCAGTGTAAACCCAAGAGTCATCAACGATGTTGGAATAAGCCCTCCCTCCAAGCTCCTTTCTCATATGCCCCTACAAAGGTTCATTCCCTTTGATGGAACTGCCTCGTTGGAATACATCCGTTTGAAGACCCTGAAGCATGCCAAAACATTGTTCTCGGGATTCCAACGCCACGGATCAACCGATTGTTGCGTCTTGACGATCCTGAGTCGTGCCAGAACGCCATTCCCAGGACTTCAGCACAAAGAATCAACGTAATTGTTGCACCCGCATGATCCTGAACCTTTCCAAAACACGCGTGACATTCTCGTAAACGAATGTGCGCGGCGCTGAGGCGAGAGCCACCGATTGA
>CAUYUJ010012460.1:0-16398 GCA_963575745.1 Prorocentrum cordatum | reverse complement strand
CACACACACACGCCACACACACACACACACACACACACACACACACACACACACACACACACACACACACACACACACACACACACACACACACACACACACACACACACACACACACACACACACACACACACACACACACACACACACACACACAACCACACACACACACACACACACACACACACACACACACACACACACACACACACACACACACACACACACACACACACACACACACACACACACACACACACACACACACACACACACACACACACACACACACACACACGAAGAACACCAGGGCACCCTCCCCGAGCCGACCTCGATCGTACACCTCGGTCCGACTGCACGTGCAGCCGATTGGCGGGATGCAAATGGGGGGATAAGTCAAGGAGGGGAGAAAGGCGCAACCGAGGTACAAATTGTACCTACGACCCACGGAGAAGGTACAATTTGTACCGACGCCACGCAGACAAGGTACAAATTGTACTTTTGACAACGTCCGCGACATGTGCGAAGATGTTAACAGGGGGGAGAAGGTACAAATTGTACTTGCAACCCGCAGAGAAGGTACAACTTGTACCCCAACAAAACGGTACCGGATACTCATCCCCCCATGTCCTGATCCCCCCATCGCCATCTCCTCGAGCCGAGCCTCTGGCTGCCACGCCGGCTCCACCGGCCTCGCAAAGGGCAGAGCCTCGGCCCGCGGAGGGGAGGCTGGGCCTCGCGCAAGCCTCCTGCGCCGCGCTCGCCTCCGCCTCCATGCGCCACCGCCGGCTAAAACGACGCGAAGATCGGGACAAAATCGGATCGGGATAACTCGAAATCTCTGAGAATCGGCGGGTTTGGAGGATGTATTGGGCGCCGCGGCCGCTCCAGAGCGTTCCGGAACGCTCTGAGAGCGCTCCGGAACGCTCTGGAGCGATTTATCCCGATCCTAGCCCTGTTTTACCGGCCCTCCTACGCCCGACCGATGGGCACTTGGCGGCGCGCAGGGGGAGGGGCAGGGGGAGGGGGGAAGGCTGCTTAGAAGGAGGCTGCTTCTCAGAAGGCTCCGGCCTTGCATCTGCAGACGAGGGCTGGAGCCTTTCTCAGAAGCAGGGGTGCTTCCAAGAGGCCTTCCCCCCTCCTCCTGCCCCCCCCCCCCGTGCGCGTGGCCGAGTCGCGCGGGGCGGCCTCCGGATGCCAGCGCGGAGCGCCCTGGAGCGTGGCCGTGCGCGTGGTGCTGTCCATGCTGGTGGCGGTGCTGCTGCTGCTGCTGCTTCTCCTCCTCCTGCTCCTCCTCGTGCGGCGGCACTTCTGCCTCATCTGCTTGAGCCCTGCGTGCATTGCCGTCCGCGCCCTCCCTTCTCTGGGGTTGGACGAGAAGGGTGTATGTGCAAAGGCGGGGTTAGCAAATCAGCTCACGTAGCTGATTTCTCTGGCGCCGCAGACGCCAATGTATCGAGGGAAGCGCCCTGCGACGGGACCGAAGCCAGGTGCATGCAGCAGAGCAAATTTCGTACCCCCCCGTTTCCCTGTCCCCGCCAATCGTACGGCCCGATTCTCCTCGTGCCCCGCTTCGGCGGCAACTCATGGGAGCCTCCCGTGTCATCTTGCTGGCTGTTGCGAACTGGCGCTAGCCCACGCCAGTCGACGCTAATCGACGTTAGTCGAGGCTCAGTCGATGCTAAATCTGCGCTTCCCCATCGATCACCAGACGCTAGCACAATCCAGTGCACTCCAATGACGGAGCCTCGAGGTCATGCAGAAGGCTCCCATGAGTTGCTGCCGAAGTTCGGCGGCGAGCGAGGGGGGGAAATGAGAAGGAGACGGCCTTCTCAGAAGGCGGCGGGACTTCTCAGAGGCCATCGCGCCTTCTGAGCCATCTCCTGTGCTTTTCGGGGAAGGCTCAGGACACTTCTCGGAAGGCTGGGGGGGGGACTCCCGAGCCTCCCGAGGAGGCCCGCCCCTTCTCACCTCCCCCCCCCTGGGGCTCGCCGCCGAGAACTGCCCCCGCCCCGGGGGGACGGGTCCTGCGGGAAAACGGGCCCTGGACCCCCGGGCCCTCCCCCGGGACCGCTGCTTCCCCCCGGAGTCGTCTCCTCACGGCCCCAGGGCCCGCGGAGGGCCCCGAGGGCCCGAGAAAACGGCGAGAAACCGGAGGACCCGCATTCCCTCAGGCTCCGCCTCCTCCTCCACCTCCACCTCCTCCTCCACCTCCACCTCCTCCTCCTCCTCCTCCTCCTCCTCCTCCTCCTCGTCCTCCTCCTCCCCCCTTGTGGCGCAGTGCCCCGCCCCGTCACTTCTCCAGCATCGGCAACACCGTGTCCCTCGGAGGCAGGCGGCCGCACATGACGAACGTCCAGTCGCAGGGCCTGCGCGGCTCCCCCCGGGCGGGGGGGGGCACGCCGGCGGCAACAGAGCGCGGGCGGATGAGGCCGGTCTTTGGCCGGAGATCTCTCAAACCGTACAGCCAAGAGGAGGAGGAGGAGGGGGAGGAGGGGGAGGAGGAGGAGGAGGGGAGGAGGAGGAGGAGGAGGAGGAGGAGGGGAGGAGGAGGAGGGGGAGGAGGGGGAGGGGGGGAGGAGGAGAGGAGGAGGAGGAGGAGGAGGAGGAGGAGGAGGAGGAGGAGGAGGCATAAGGGACGCCAAATGAGCGACGAAAAGAAAGAGGTCTTGCGCGAAGCACAGCGACCTTGCGCGGTGGCCTGCGCCGGCCGCCGGCGCGGCGCACTCCGCACTGGAGACGAGAGCGCTTACCCGCGACCTTGCGCGAGCAGCTTGTGTGCGAATGTCGGCGCAGATGAGCCGGTTTTTCTCTCGTCGCTCAGACGAGGACCGGAGCCCCTTTTTTGCCCCAGAAGCGCCTGCGTGGACGAGGAGTGCTAGAGAAGCAGCAGGGAGGGACCCGAGGAACACCGAGCCCCTTCCGAACTCAAACTGTTCCTTCTCACGACGTCTTGACTGCAAGGGCCCATATCGAATCGGGAAACCGGGTCAAAATCGAAATCCTGGCGAACCTTTGGAGATCAAGGCCAAACTGGCAATCGCCAAATCGGCTCGGACATCGGAAACCGCTACCCTACTCGAAACCAGAAGCTGCAGATGTAAAGCATGTGAACCACACGGGCCACGTGGGTCACGCATTCTACATTTGCAGAGCTGGCCAGAGGTGTACATCGTCATACCGATTCGCCCATCGCCTCGGGAAATTCGGGCTATGGACGTGCTGGTGATCGGCATGGCCACCAAACATAAACCAGAGTACTCAAAGAAATCTGGACGAAATCGCGGAACCCCAGAAAGCTGTTTACGAGCGCAGGTCAAGACAGAATGTCCACCAATCTATCCCAAACGAAGGGTCCTGTGATTTGCCCGCCCCCAAAAAAAGATTTGCGCACTCCGCACCGCTGTTGAATGCGCATAGTATGGCTGAGTGTTACCTTGGGAACTGGGTGAAGAGAGCGAAACTGGGGTGATACCTGCTGTATAGGACGAAACTCACCCGTCGAGCAACGAGACGTGAGCGAGAACCATACGGTTCGTGACCGCCATCTGGTGGCAACGTGCGGTTGCCTACCGCCTCTCCCCAGCTTTCGTCCAACTCCGCCCTTCCTCTAAAGACATACCAGGAAACTGTGCCTGTGCCCTCCCCATCCCCCTGGCAGATGGATGGACGAGGTTAGAGGCAGGCCTGCTCGCCCGCTCGTTGAAGATGGCGCTGGCCTTCTTAAAGTTCAGGCACAGGATGCTCCTGTACTGCCCTATCCCTGCGCTTCACAAAGGGATCGGGGAGAGGAAGAGGACACGCACAGGGGGAGGAGGAGGAGGAGGAGGAGGAGGAGGAGGAGGAGGAGGAGGAGGAGGAGGAGGAGGAGAGGAGGAGGAGGAGGAGGAGGAGGAGGAGGAGGAGGAGGAGGAGGAGGACAGGAGGAGGAGGAGGAGGAGGAGGAGGTGGAGGAGGAGGAGGAGGAGGAGGAGGAGGAGGAGAGGAAGGAGGAGGAGGAGGAGGAGGGAGGAGGAGGAGGAGGAGGAGGAGGAGGAGGAGGAGAGGAGGAGGAGGAGGAGGAGGAGGAGGAGAGGAGGAGGAGGAGGAGAGGAGGAGGAGGAGGAGGAGGAGAGGAGGGGAGGAGGAGGAGGAGGAGGAGGAGGAGGAGGAAGAGGAGGAGGGGAGGAGGAGGAGGGGAGGAGGAGGAGGAGGAGGAGGAGGGAGGAGGAGGAGGAGGAGGAGGAGGAGGAGGAGGAGGAGGAGGAGGAGGAGGAGGAGGAGGGAGGAGGAGGAGGAGGAGGAGGAGGAGGAGGAGGAGGATGAGGATGAGGGAGAGGAGGAGGAGAGGAGGAGGAGGAGGAGAGGAGGAGGAGGAGGAGGAGGAGGAGGAGGGAGGAGGAGGAGGAGGAGGAAAGGAGGAGGAAGGAGAGGAGGAGGAGGAGGAGGAGGAAGCAAAGGGTGTGGAAGGGGCAAACAGGAAAAGGAACAGTGAGCCGCTGGGGGTGGTGCTGGGGGATCGGCCGACTTCCCCTCGCCCCCTCCATTTGTCGCGTCTGCTGCGCACCCGTGCAGCCGTCGTTGCGGGACCACAGGGAGGTTCAGTCTGACCGCGGGTCCATGCTATGTGCCATGTTTCCGCCTGTGCGGTGGGACATGGATCAGTCCGCTGTCTTCTGGTTGCCGATCGCGTGATCACAGACAAGCGGGGGGCCGGGCGCGCAGCCATATCTTCCGTTTCGATGATCGGGATTCAGTCCACGCAGATTGCAAGGTCAATATGGTCATTAAAACCAGCTGGCCTGTGATGGTCCGACTCAGGCGCAGGGCGCAACCCATTAAACGCGGTGGGCGTAGTGGGGCGGAAGATGGATGCCAGGGCCACAGAAAACATATCCTGGCGAAGGACCCAACCATATGCAGTTGCGAGTAGAGGGGCGTGCCGAAATGTGTGGCGGGGCACACAACGCGAAGGGATAGTACAAGTCTAAGTACTAGAGACTGAGCGCGGGTGAGTCTGAATGCGAGTGAGTATGATTGTGAATGAGTCTGCGTGCGAGTGAGTTTAGTTGCAAAATGCGAGCATGGATGCGCGTAGTGTAAGTGTACATGACTCAGAATGGTTCGGGTCTGCTCGACTCTGACTGGTCGTGGCGCTGGGCGTGGCCGCAGCGGGAAACTCCCCTGGGGATCCCGACGGCAGCGCCCGCGCGCCGTGGCGCCCATGTCGGCGCGCCCCTCGCGAGGATCGCGCCCGGTTCCTTCCCTTCTTTCCCTCCCTCTTTGCCCGCGCGCTTCAAAGTCCGGGGCCGCGGGCGCAGCGCAGCGCGGAGTCCCCGCGACGCGCGCAGGTCGCCCCGAAGGGGTCCCAACGACGCGCGCGGGTCGTCCGCGGCGCGAGGCCGAGCAGATAGCTGCGCGATCGACTGAAGGCGCGGCTCGGGCGGGGCGCTCCTCGGGTCAGGCCTCGCGGATGAACTCGGTGACTCCGAGCTCCCTGGCGAGGGCCGTCGCCTCCCCCCCGCGCCGCTTCGCGCGCGCCGCAAGCTGCTCCAACTGTTTCCGCGAGCTCCCTGGCGGCCCGGTAAGCAGAACTCGATGCGCGGCGCTCGCGTGAACAGGTCATCGTGGCGCGTGGCGCGCGAGAGCAGCGCGTGGGCCCCCAGCCACCAGTCGTCGCCCTCCTTTTTGCCGTTCCCGACCTCGTGGCGGCCGCAATCCAGGATCGCGCCTGGGAGACGTCGGCCGAGAGAGCGGCGCGCCGGGCAGTCGACGGCCCAGGGCGAGGGTCCACAGGACCGAGAGAAGGTCTGGCTGCGGACCGCTCGCGCCCAGAAAATTCGGCTGTGGACTGCCGCGGGATTGCCGTTCCCTCGCCCCGTCGCCTTCTCGCGTGGTGCGCCCCTGGCACGCCGCCGTGCTGATGGCCCTGCCGTGCGAGAACGGGGGGCCTGTTCGGGTTGCCCTGGAAGCGCGGAAGGTGAGCGGCTCCGACGCGCGGGGTTCAATGAACGCCGGCAGGCCAGCGAGGTCCCCCGTAGGGCTGTCGTCGTGGCGCTTTATGTCGTCCACGAAGGGCGCGCCCGCCTACTTCTCCATGCGCGCCCAGAACCCCAGCGGCAAGTGCTTCAGATAGATCCCCTTTTCCCGTCTCCCTCGGCTCTGTCGACGTCGCCCCGGCCCCGAGGGTCCGCGACGATGTGCGCGATCTGCCCCTCGGCATCTTTGACGAGGACGTTCTCGAGGTCGAGTAGCCGGATCCGCGTGCCCGCATGCGCCGGGGGCAGTCCGTGCGTGCCGCCGGTGTTCTTCGGGTTGGCACAGTGCATCATCTTGCCGGCGTCCTTGACTCTCATCGTCGGGGCAGACCTGTCGGTGGCCTGCACGAGGAAGAGGGGCTTCTTCAGGACGTCCGCGTCCCGCTGGGCACGCGTGTTCATCCGCCGCGCCACGGTGTCCCAATAGGACCCGATCGTGTGGCCGTTCTGGGACCTTTCCTCCCGGAGCTGGCGATCATCGGGTTTCAACTACATGGCGTCCCGCGTGGCCTGGATGGCCAGAGGGACCTGCTTCGCTGGTTTGCGCAGGAACGCCATGAGATCCCGGAGCTTCGTGTCTTTGAAGAGGGTGGGCGCCTGGAGCTCAAAGCACAGCGGCGTGTTGCAGACGAGCTTCATCGCGGCCTGGTGCTTTGGAGCGAGGTTGATGCCCGCCGCCGCCAATTCCTCGAAGCTGGAAATGAGGGTCCCCTTGCCCCCCGTCGGCTTCAGCCGCAGGAAATCCCCCCAGGTGGATTACGATGGACATCAGGCCGAAGGCGCCGCCGACCTGGCCGTACTCCCGTCTTCCGCGCGCCAGTCAGCTTTGCGTCCCAGGTTGGAGCGGAACGCCAGCATGTTGTACAGGTTGGGCGAGATTATGCCCAACTCCTCCAGGATCAAGCACTTGACCGCCTCCCACGTGTCCTGCAGCGCTTTCAGCTTGCCCCCCGCGGGTCTGTCCTTGTGTCTGAAGGACTTCTCTCCTATGACTCCCGCCCGTTGGCAACTGACGGCCTTGTGAGCGTCCATGGAGATGTTCGCGGCAAGAGACCGATTCGCGCAAACTATCAGCGTGGACTTCGCCTTGCCCGGTTCTACAGAGAACAGCGCGTCCATGGCCGGCAGCACGGTCTCCTGCACCATAACGGCCTTCGCTGGCCAGACCGGACAAACCCTCGCTGGTGGAATGGAACCTCCCACGACTGCAAGGAAAAATACGCACGAGGGGGAAATGCCTCCTCCTCGTCGTCCTCCTCCTCCTCCTCCTCCTCCTTGTCCTCCTCCTTCTCCTCCCCTCCTCCTCGTCCGCCTCCTCCTCCCCAAAAGTCTGGAGGCGTTCCCTGGGACCGTGAGTGCGGCCGACGCATGCGGGCGGTGGCACTCGGGCCGTCGGTGGAGCTTTCTATGGGACCACGAAGCGTGGGATGGTTGTGCCGAAGTGGGTGTGGCTTACGCATGCGGGCGGAGTTCCCTATGTGGGCACGAAACGTGTGAGGGGTGTGCCGTAATGGGTGTGGGTGACGCATGCGGGCGGTGGCTCTGGGGCCTTCGGTGGAGCTCCCTATGGGGCCACGAAACGTGTGAGGAGTGTGCCGAAGTGGGTGTGGGTGGCGCATGCGGGCGGTGCCACTGGAGCCTTCGGTGGAGCTCCCTGTGGGGCCTTGAAACGTGTGATGGGTGTGCCGAATTGGGTGTGGCTGACGCACGCGGGCGGTGCCGCTGGGGCCTTCGGTGGAGCTCCCTATGGGGCCACGAAGCGCTGTACTGAGTGGGGGTGACGGTTGCGGGCGGTGCCACTGGGGCCTTCGGTGAACTCCCCATGGGGCCACGAAGCGCTGTAGTGGGTGGGGGATGACGCGTGCGGGCAGTGCCACTGGGGCCTTCGGTGGAGCTCACCATGGGGCCACGAAGCGCTGTACTGGGTGTGGGTGACGCATGCGGGCGGTGCCACTGGGGCCTTCGGTGGAGCTCCCTATGGGGCCACGATGCGCTGCACTGGGCCGAAATGGGTGTGGGTGACGCGTGCGGGCGGTGCCACTGGGGCCTTCGGTGGAGCTCCCTATGGGGCCTCGGGACGCTGTACTGGGTGGGTGGGACGCAGGGAGGAGGGAGGAGGGGGAGAGGAGGAGGAGGGAGGAGAGAGGAAGGAGGGGGAACGCGGGGACCGTCTCTTCAAAACGAGGACCCAACACCACAGGATGGTTGGGACAAATGCAAGCCCAAGAGGGCACAGAGTATACGTTCACCAAGCTGTGGAGGAGGTATGAAGGTAAAGATGATGCCGAACGAGGGGGGGGCCAGACTCTCCACTCTCCTCCCCCTCCCTCTCGCGCATGGCGCCGCTCTCTCGTGTCTCTGCTTTGGGCTGCCTTGGAATTCAAGGCCTGGCCTCCCTTCGTTTGGGAGGGCGGCGGAAACACAGAACAAGAGTTCCCCTCCTCACGCATGGTGTGCGTCACCTGCGAGGGGACAACGGCCGCGCTAATGCCATGTCCCCCTTCCTGGGGAAACCAAAAGGTACCGATACCGCCACTCCCTGGACCTCTCACGGGGTGCGTTCTGGCCCGGATTTCGAGGCGAATCCAGCGGTGGCGACGAGGGCCTCCCAAGGGGCCCGGGAGGCCCAGGGGAAGGCTTCTTAGCAGGAGCCTGCTTCTCAAGGAGGCGGTGGCCCTGCACTGCCAGAGAATGCCCGCGCCCTCGAAGGAGCAGGGGTGCTTCTGAGGCGCCTTCCCCCGTGGACCCCGCGCCAGCCCCCTCCGCGCGTGGCCGCGCTGCTGCCATGCCCCCCCCCCTCCTCGACGACGGGTGGGCGGGCCAGCGCTCCGCGGGCGGCTCGGGAGGGCTGGCACGAGCCGGGGCGAGCGCTGGAGTCGCGCGCGCGCGCGCCCCGCCGGGGAGCCCGCCCCGTGCCCGGCAGGGCACGGCGCGGAGGCCCGGGCGGCGCTGAGGGCGACGCGCTGCGACGCGGTGGCCACGCGCACGCACCGCCGTGGGGGGAGCGGGTCCCGAGGGGTGCGCGGGTCCTGCCAGGCCTCGCCGCTCTTGGCCGCCCCCGTGGCCCTCCGCGGGGCCACGGGGCCGTCAGCAGGCACGGCTCGGGAGGAAGAGCTGGTTCTGGGGGGGGGGCCCCGGGGTCCAGGACCCGTTGCCCTCGGGGCCCGTTGCCCGCATGCCAGAGGTGCAGTCGGGCTGCTGGAGTCGGGGGCGCCAGAGTAGGAACGGAGCCCCTTTTTGACACCAGCGGGGTGGACGAGGGGGGCCCGAGGCACAGCCGCGGCATGACCCAAGGAACAGCGAGCCCCTTCCGAGCCCAACTCTGGATGGGGCAGTAATCGCCCCCCCCTTGGATCCGCTGGGAGGGGTGGGCACGTGCTGTCGGAACGGGTGGAGGGGGTGTTAGAGGAGGAGGAGGAGGAGGAGGAGGAGGAGGAGGAGGAGGAGGAGGAGGAGGAGGAGGAGGAGGAGGAGGAGGAGGAGGAGGAGGAGGAGGAGGAGGAGGAGGAGGAGGAGGGGGGGGGGGATGGGCAAGCTTCGTCGAAAGGTTCGTCGCCCACCCCTCGATGAATCTCCCACCCAGAGCCTCTCATTTCAGCGTCTTGACTGTACGCCGCGCTCCAGCACACGCGTTCCAGCACTTCCTGCTCCCACCGCGCTCCTCCCCCTGTCCGCGCGCTGCGTCTCCCCCCCTTCGCCTATTGTGCCCGTGTTCGGCCCCGTGGCATCCCTCGGCTGCCTTCGAGGTGCGGTGTGGATCCCCCGACGCTGCGGCACAGAAAGTCGCCACGGCGGCCCCAGCGACACGCTGTGCCCTGCGGGCGGACGGCGTGTCGCTCCGCTCCGCGGGGCGGGAAGCTCGGCAAAGCTCGGCACTTGGACGCCTCGGGACCGCGAAGTGGACAGCGTGTCGCACCGAGACACGGTGGGCCAGAGCCGGCGGAGCGACACGCTATCCGAGAGTTCCAGGAGGAAAGGGAGGAGGAGGAGGAGGAGGAGGAGGAGGAGGAGGAGGAGGAGGAGGAGGAGGAGGACTCGCCTGTTCGGGCCCAGAACGGCCCCCGAGTCCAACGTTGGTGGGAGACGGTGAGCTCCTGCCGCGCTCTGTGACGGATCCGGTGGCGATCCCTCCGCAGCGTGCATCCCTGGGCCGGGGCCCGACGGACCCTGCGCCGATCCCTCTGCAGCGTGCATCCTGAGCCCGGGTCTCTCCCCCTCCACTCTCTGTCCGACCTCCTTCGCTCGGCGGCGAGCGCAGGGGGGGAAGTGAGAAGGAGAAGGCCTTCTCAGGAAATTCGGAAGTCCCCAAGCCGTCTGAGAAAGGTTCTGAGCCTTCCCCGAAGGCAAACCAAACTCTTCTCAGAAGGCGCGAGGGCTGCTGAGAAGTCCCGCCGCCTTCTGAGAAGGCCTTCTCCTTCTCATGTCCCCCCCCCTCGCTCGCCGCCGATTCACAACAACAACGATGCGTGCTGGGGCTGCGTGGTTGCGGTGATATCGCACGCGGACCGTTGCACAACCGTCTACAGCGAATACTCGCAGGCACCGCGCGCGCCCATTTTATGCTGAGCAAGCGATGCCAGACACGACAGTGCAACCCCATGCTGCAGGGACCTGCAGAGCTGTACGAACTTTCGTCAGACAATACGGTCGACGGCACTTTTGCGTGAAGCCATGTGTAATCAAAACTGCCTCGCACTCGCTCGTGTAACATTGACCAAATGATCCAAGCTGGGAACAACAACAACAAGACTGGGCACACTTCCCTCCCGTGCAATCCCCTCCAAAGGCTCGGCAATCGCGTGTAAGGGTGATCGCCTGCCCAAATCTCTGTCTTCTGAAGGTGATCCTGCCGTTCCTTTCTCACTCTCTTCTTCCGTCCCCGTCGCAATTCTAGGCAACCTCGTCTGCGACCTTACAATGGCAGACTTCAATGGCCTGCATGCATGGAGCAATGTTACGGGATATCTCCATGCTACATGGTGTGTGCGAGCGTGGGTACTCTGTATGATGCAATAATCGGCCCCCCCCCCTTGGATCCGCTGGGGGGTTGGGCACGTGCTGTCGGAACGGGTGGCGGGGGGTTGGAGGAGGAGAAGGAAGAGGAGGAGGAGGAGGAGGAGGAGGAGGTGGAGGAGGGAGGGGGGATGGGCAAGCTCCGTCTGAAGGTTAGTCGCCCACCCCTCGATGAAATCCGCCGGCCCCCTTGCGGGGCCACCAGGTTGCGAGGGTGAAGATTGCAGCTCTCTGTGCCCGTTGCAGTGTCCAGTTTCCACTGTTACAGTCCTGCTTTCTGCTTCCTTACTGTTAATTGTTGCTGAACGCGCGAGGGGAGATAGCCCCAAACCAGTTTTGTGACCACGCCCAGATCGCGTTGTCTGAATTCCTGTGGGGGCGTGGGGCACGTAATAACTACGTGATGCTCGCAGCCCCGAGGCCATAATCCTTAGTAAACTATGCCAGAATCGCGTCCTCGAGGCCATAAACCCTCGTAAATGACTCCATATTCGCGTCCCCGAAACCAGAATCCTCTGGTAAATTATGCAATGTTCGCGTCTCCGAAGCCATAACCCCTTCGTAAATTACTCAATATTCGCGCCCCTGAAACCATAATCCCATATAAATTACAAACTATTCGGGCCCCCGAAACCATACACCTTCGAACATTAAGCAATATTCGCGTCCCCGACATAAGCCCTTGTAAAATACTTGCGTCCCCGAGGCGACAAACCCTTGCAAATTAACGATTCGCGTCCCCGAGGGAATACACCTTCGTACATTATACAACAATTGCGCCCCCGAGGCTATGCGTCATGGCAAATTAAACATTATTCGCGTCCCCGACGCCGTAAACCATGGTAAATTACACAATAAACGCGTCCCCGAGGCCATACACCATAGTACATTACATAATATTCGCGCCACCGAAGCCATACACCTTCGTAAACTAAAATTGGCCCTCGCGTGAAGTCCCGACATTGCTTCACGTCAGCGTCCAGACATCCCAACACAGCTATGGCAAGTCCCATTCTAAGAGAAGGGGCCTGGCGGCATGGGGGCGAAGCCCTTGCGGATTCACGTCCGGACTGCGAAGCACGTCCGAGAGACGGGTGTGTTGGTGTGGTCCCCACTGGCCTTGCCCTCTGCTGCCGGCCCCCCCCCCGCCAAAGATGCCGGAGCTCCTGGGCACGGCCGCAGCGATCCCAGGAGCCTCTTACGTGCGCCCAAGACGGTCCAAGACTGCCGGTCCAAGAGAGCCTCCAGACGGTTCCAGATCGTTGTAAGACGCCCAAGATGGCCTCCAGACGGCCCAAGACGCTTCCAAGACGCCCCAAGAGGCCTTCAAGAGTACCTTCAAGAGAGCCCAAGAGACAAATCATATGTATAATCCAATGGTTTTTGAACGATGTCCGCGTTCTCGCCATTTCGGCTTACCGACGCTCCAAGACGGCCCAAGAGGCCCCCAAGATCGCCCCAAGACGGCCCAACGGGCCCCCAAGAGGGCTCCAAGACAGCCCAAGAGGGCCCCAAAACGGCCCAAGAGGCCCCAACGACGGCCCAAGAGAGACCCAGGACGACCTCAAGAGTGGGCTCAGAAGGGGAACCCGAATGGACATTTCGAGCTTTCGGTGCCAAGAGGCCCCTAGGAGGCCCTAAGAGGCCCCCTGGAGGCCGCTAAAAGGCTCCAGGAGGGCCCCAAGAGGCCTCAAGAAGGCCCCAAAGTCACCAAGAAGTTCCCGGGAGGCCTCAAAGAGGCCCCTAAACTGCACCGCAGAGGCCCCCGAGAGCTCTCTGGAGAGACCCCAAGAAGCGTCCATGAGGACTCCGACCCAAAACCCAAGCACGGTGGCGGGGTGTGCCGAGGGCCATTTGATAGATGCTATAAGCGCCGCGTGACGACTTTCGAAGCTGCGCGCCACTTCGATAAATTCCCACGGAACGGCCACCTCAAACGGATCCCAACAGTCTGGACGTGGTACCGCGAAGCGTTGTGCATATCCCACCCAGCGTACTCAAGATGTCAGCCGCGCGCCCTCCACCCCGAGATTCTGCAGCCGGCCGAATCCATGATCAATGTGAACTGCTCGCACATAGTTCGTCGTAGTCTCGTCTTGCTGCTTCCGTGCCATCGGCGGTAGGTCGTCCTCATATCGTTTACCGAGGGTGATCCTTACACTGGCGTGATATGGTTGGGAACTTTTGTTTAGCGTGTCGCGGCGGCCACCCCTGCGACACGCGATGCCGTGCAAGCTGATAGCGCGTTGCTCCGCTTCACGGGGCGGGAAGCTGGGAGAAGCTCGGGACGTTGATGCTTGGGGTCTGGGACGTGGTTGGCTTGTCGCGCCGAGGCGTGGTGGACCAAAACCGGCGGCGCGACACTCTAAGACAAAGTTACAAACCGTACTCTCAACCCATGCCTCAGGACCAGACCCACCGAAGAAGAGCATACGATCCCCACTGCGCTGCACCTGCTGGGCGTTCTGCGATGTACGAGGGAGTTCTCGCCACACACCGCCCAACCCTGAGATGCCTTCATCACGACAGGGGCTCAGCCGGTACGCGGCAGGGGGTGTGAAAAAGGCACGCTCACCGAACAGGCGGTTCGTCCTCGCCCCGCTACAGCCGGAACATTGGTCACGTGTACTCAGGAGGGAAAGAAACACACAGACACAATTAATCGTCAATGTTTTCAGCGTCGGTCACCTGCCAGGCACTTGTGACGTGCGCGGCCGGAACTCCTGGTACAATTGCGAGTCCGCACAGCCCGCGGCCGGTGCAGCCGAGAACGCGCAGCGAAGCGCTGCGAGGCCCCGCAGGAGCATGCAAAACTCGGAACTCGGAACTCGGATGTTCTCGAAAGTCCGCCCGGGGCGGCACTGCCGGGTGTGTGTGTGTGTGTGTGTGTGTGCAGGACGAGCATGCAAGACGAAGGCAGGATGATGATGATGATGATGATGATGATGATGATGATGATGATGATGATGATGATGATGATGATGATGATGATGGTGATGATGATGGTGATGATGCACTTGGATGAAAGTAGATCGGGAGTCTCTGAGAGCTGGCGGGTCTGGAGGGTGCATCGGGCGCCGCGGCCGTTTCACAGCGCCCCGGCACGCCCTGAGAGCGTGATGGGAAGCTCTGGACCGGTCTGTCTTCAGCCTGGGCCTGCCTGGACTCCCGCTCCCGCTCCACTCTCTCTGTCCGAAGGCGGGCTCGAGGCGTCTCCGGGCGGCTGCGCGAACGGTGTTGGAGACGCGTGTGGAGGATCGCCGTGCCTGGCCGTGCGAGGGCTGAGCGCGGGAAAGACATGCGGCCGCATGCCGTTCCAACCCTCGCCCAGCATGGCCCGCGCCACGTGTGCCACATTTCCTGGCAATGCGCGAGCCTGCTCCTGCTACTTCTCCCCAAGCCGGAACCCGATCGAAAGGAAGGAGATGAACTCCTCCTCCTCCTCCTCCTCCTCCGCCTCCTCAGCCCCTCCTCCTTCTCCTCCTCAACCGGCTCAATCCGCATGCTCCTACGACCCGATTTGTTTCGAGCCGCGGGCCGCTGGGACTCTCTGCCCCCTCTCTCGGAGGCGTCCCAAAGGGGGGCGTCCAAGAGGGGGGGGGGTCAAATCACGACTGGAGGCACGGACGCGGCCTTGAGGGGGCCAGGCAACGCAATGAAATCAGAAGAGGAGACCATGAAGACCAGGGAGATAGCTTGGCCCCAGCCACGATCCGTCGCCGCGCCGCCTGTCCTCCACGCGCCCACGTGGACGACGCCGACACCGCGGCAAACCCACGGCAAACTTTGCGTCCGAAGCGGAGCTTTGCCCTGGTGGCCGGGACCCCCCCCCCCCCCCCTAAGACGGAAGGCTGCGCGTGGGAGCAGACGGCGCGGCGGCCTGTCCACCCCCCACCAGATCACCGCCCCCCTCCTGGCCGCCCCCCCGCCTGCCCTGAGACGGGTCTCTTCACCCCGGGTGGTGCTCCTGGCCGCTCTGGGGGATGAACACCCACAGGTCCGAGGCGCATTCTTCTTGCGAGTGGGGATCGACGATCCTCAGAACGTGTCTTGGCGCCAACGCGTGCTTGTCCACCGAGGCCCTTCCATACGACGCAGGCGGCGCAACGAGGGCCGACACAGGCTGCGCGCTACCGGCGGAGCCGAATGGCGTAAGCACGCGCTGAGGCCAACGCGCGTCCTGAGGATCATCGAGAGGGGCCCCCAGAGGTCTCGACCCTCTCTCAAGGCCGGCCTTCCATCCTGCGTCGTCTCTGGACGGCCCCGCGGTCCGGCGAGGGCCCTGGAGCCAGAACGTGGCAGAGAACCTCGGCACCGAAGACATCATGAAAGAGAACCAGCAACAGCACAAACAGCACAAACACACACACAAACACACACCACACACACCACACACACCACACACACCACACACACAACACACACACACGCACACGCACACGCACACGCGCACACGCGCACACGCGCACACGCGCACACGCGCACACACGCACACACGCACACACGCACACACGCACACACGCACACACGCACACACGCACACACGCACACACGCACACACGCACACACGCACACACGCACACACGCACACACGCACACACGCACACACGCACGCACACACGCACACACGCACACACGCACACACGCACACACGCACACACGCACACGCGCACACACGCACACACGCACACACGCACACACGCACACACGCACACACGCACACGCACACACGCACACACGCACACACGCACACACGCACACACGCACACACGCACACACGCACACACGCACACACGCACACACGCACACACGCACACACGCACACACGCACACACGCACACACGCACACACGCACACACGCACACACGCACACACGCACACACGCACACACGCACACACGCACACACGCACACACGCACACACGCACACACGCACACACGCACACACGCACACACGCACACACGCACACACGCACACACGCACACACGCACACACGCACACACGCACACACGCACACTCGCACACACGCACACTCGCACACTCGCACACACGCACACACGCACACACGCACACACGCACACACACACGCACACACGCACACACGCACACACGCACACACGCACACACGCACACACGCACACACGCACACACGCACACACGCACACACGCACAGACGCAGAGACGCACAGACGCACAGACGCACAGACACAGAGACACAGAGACACAGAGACACAGAGACACAGAGACACAGAGACACAGAGACACAGAGACACAAAGAGACACAGAGACACACGCACACACGCACACACGCACGCACGCACGCACGCACGGACGCACGCACGCACGCACGCACGCACGCGCACGCACG
>CAUYUJ010012459.1:362799-454290 GCA_963575745.1 Prorocentrum cordatum | reverse complement strand
CTTCCCCCTCCTCCTCCTCCTCCTCCTCCTCCTCCTCCTCCTCCTCCTCCTCCTCCTCCCCCTCCTCCCCCTACCCCTTATGGTGGCAGTCCTGGGCTCTGGGCTTTCTTGGAGCGCTTCGGGCCGTCTTGGATCCCCCTTGGGCCCCTCTTGTGCCGTCTCGGGGGCCTCTGAGGCGTATCTTGGGGGGGGGCATTCGACCCCATTCGCCCGCGCCTCGACCCCCCCCTGGACCCCTTCGTACCTCGCTCTTTCGGTTACCTGCTTAGCACGGGGACGGAAGGCGCACTCAGCTTGTGATGGCTCGAGATCGTTGGCTTGTCTGTGCTTCCTCCTCTCATGTCTTCTCTTCCCCTCGCCCGGGTCTCATCCATGGGGGAGGACTTGGGCTAGTATTGGGCCGTCGAAAAGGCCGGCGGGGGGGAGGAGGCTCTCCCAGGGAGTTGAAGAGGCAACCCCTGGGAGGTCTTCGCAAGAACGAGGAAGGGCCATGAGGCCCGATGTAGCGCCCAAGTAACCCAGACTGAGCCCATGCTCAAGCTGGGTCTTGGGCTTGTGCTGGGCCGTCTGTAGGACCTCTCGTGCCGTCGTCGGACCCTCTTGAGCTGGCTCGGGGCACTTCTGTGGGCATCTCGGGCAGTCTTGGAGTGCTCTCGGCGGAACGCCACTGCAAACATGCTTGACGTGCACCTCCTGGGGCCATCTCGGAGAAACTCTTGGAGCCATCATGGGGCTTCCTGGAACCACTTGGGCCGTCTCGAGGCCATCTTCTGCCGTCTTGGAACCCTCATGGGCTGTATCGGAGCCTCTCGGCCCTCTTGAGTCGTGTTTGAAGGAATCTTGGACCGACTTGGGCCCTCTTGGAAACTATGTTTGGGCCATCTTGGGAGGCCTTTTTGGGCTGTCTCGTTGGCCTCCGGTGGGCCGTGTTCAGAACTTCCAAGAAAGATGCCAATTCGAGCTTGACAACATCTCACTTATTTGAATCTGATCCTAACGACAACGCCACTCTGGAATCCATCTTGGACCGTCTTGGGCCCACTCTAGAGACAAGCCTGGAGCAATCTTCGGCCATCTAGTGGCCATATCGGTCCTTTGTGTTGACCTCTTTTGAGCCGGCCAGACGTCTTCCAAGAGAGGTTCCAAGACGATGTCGGCAACATGTTGCTTGAGTATGTCCCTAGCAGCAGATCCGTTCATGGCAAGAGCGACACCGAGACGACGTCAACAACATCCAATGCGTATGAAGATGTCCGCCGCAAAACCGCCGTGTCTGGCAACAGCGACGTCGACCACATCTCATGTTTGTGAAAGTGCCCTTGGCGAAACTGACATTGTGGGTGGAAGTAGGGCGTGTTACAGCCGTCTTGTTGGGCTATGTTCGACCGTTGTGAGGCCTCCCAAGGGCGATCCCAAGACGATGTTGGGAGCATCTCATGCTTATGATGCTGTCCCCAACGAGATCGCCATTTGGGCCATTAGGTCCCTGGGGCCTCGCCTGCCATCCCCCTCGAACCCACCCTGCAGACTTCTCCCGAAGACCGTACGCTACTCGCGCGTGCCGTTTTCAGCCGCCCCCGTAGTCTGCCGAATGGTGCCAGCGTGCTGGAATGATATAACTCTTGCCGGCCCGCCCCAAACATTCTGGTGGTCTCCGGCCCGACCCGGCGGCCACCCGTACGCAGCAGGCAGCTTTGTCACCGCCATCGTGCCAAGGCCAGGGCCAGCCTGTCCCCAGCATGGCGTGTACGCCCTCCTGGCCCGCGGATGTCCCGCGAGGCATCCGAGCTGGCACAAGAAGGATCCAAGACGGGAGAGCTCCTTTGGACGCCCGGAATGGGTAAGGACAAAAATGGGTACAAGGCCCAACAACAAATGTTGTCCCAAACCAACAGCGGCCGCTGTTGGGCAGGCGGCCTTCTGTCTCGAATGGACACAGGCCGCAGTGGCGTGGACAGCGAGTCCTGTTCAAAATGAACAGGATCCGCTGTTGGGCATTGTACCCATTCTTTCCGTGCCTATTTCGTTCGTGCAGAGCTCCAAGGCAGCCCAGGATGGTCTCAAGATTGTCTAAGGGGCAACGATCATGCATCAAGAAGCCTCCCGAAAGACCCCCAGAGGTGCCTAACGAGGCAGCAATCCGTGCTTTTCCTGAAGCGTTAGGCAGACGTCCGTGCTATCATCTATTCGGGCTTCCGGCAAAGCAAGACGACCTAAGAGACCTCCACAGACGGCCTAAGCGACCTCCGCTATTGCCCTACGACTGCCCACGAGGCCTCTCAGAGGGGCCCGTGATGGCCCAAGATGGCACCGAGCTGGCCCAAGAGAGCCCAAATATCGATGGCTTCGAGAGGGCGCCAAGACGGCCCTGAGAGGATCTTAAGACAGACTCTGAACGCTCGCGCGCTCTCTCTCTGCCCAGCAGAAACGCTGTGGAGAGAAACGCCTGGGGCCCACAAACCTGCAGGAGGGGGTAGGGACGTAATCCAGAGGCGTGGCAAGTAGAGCAATACACTTTTTTGATTTGCAGGGCGAGAGCGAACCTCTTCCGCTGAAAGCTAAGCGGGACGCGCACAGCTTTACTTAGCAGAGAAAGGGCGGAAGAAGGCGGGGCCTCACGCGGCAGGGAGAGGGCGAAGCCCAGGGATCAGGCGGTGCCGCAGTGGACGTGCAGGACAAGGAAACAAAATAGAGCAATACACAGCGTGGGGGATCGATTCCTCCACTCCTGGAGTGGGTGTGCGCAAACCTTGCCAATGCCAACGACGGCCACCCACAAAGGACGACTGTTCGGGGGGCCCTCGGCACCACACAGCAGTGGGGCGTCGTGGCCAGAGAATGGGTCTGAGGCGCAGGCAGAGGCGGCGACGGATGTGACCGAGCAGGAGGAGAAACAAAAGGCATAACAGAAAGAAGAGGTGGAAAACGGAGAGAACGAGGAGGAACATGAACAGCATGAGGTGGGCGAAGACGAACACGAGGAGGAAGCGGAGGTCATCTCGGGATCCCGCCAAAACGCCCCCCCACAAGGTGCCGTTCAACCTCAACATGTCACTGTTCGAGTGAATGTCGGCAGGGAGAGCGTCGTCTGTGAGGATGCGACAGTACCGCGAATGATGTGTACACATCCATTGTCCGATCTACAAATAAAAAGCTGCCTGCCAGGGGCTCCTGCAGCTGACGACGAGGCTAGGGGCTCACGTCATAACACAAAGCAAACGAAGAAACTGCCAGCCAGAGCCGGGAGGGGGTGGTCCCAGGTCTGTGGGGGGGGGGGGGGGGCTCCGACCCAGAATACCATCCCCTCTCCCGCCTGGAGGGGGGGGGGTCCCGGGTCTGTGGGGGGGGGTCCCGACCCAGAATACCATCCCCTCCTGGCGATCCCTCCCTGGGCTCTCCTCCTCAAGCGCGCCAGTCACACCGAAATTGAACAAAGTCGTAGTTGAGTCGAAGGGAAGCCTAAGCCCCTTCCCTTTGATCCCTTTCCCGCCGGGAGGGGGGGGGCTGGTCCCGGATCTGTGGGGGGGGGGGGTCCCGACCCAGAATGCCATTCCCCCCCCCTGGCGGTCCCTCCTTGGGCTCTCCTCCTCGAGAAGGCTCACACGGTGGCCCAACGGGGAGAGCCCCCCGACAACACAAGAAAACCCCAAAGCGGCCCAGGAGGGGCCCGAAACATCACAGAAAGCCTCCCAGAACGCCCCTAGGCCACCACAAATGGCCCCCAGGAGACCCCAAAAGGACTCCCAAAACGCCCCCAAACGGCCCAGGCCGCCATCCACAGCGCACCCATTCCCGTCGAGAGCCCGGGCCTCCAGGGTCGGCGGCACCGGCTGTAAGGCCTTCGCAATAAAAAGCTGCCTGCCAGAGCCTCCTGCAGCTGGCGGCGAGGCTGGGGGTGCACGTCATAACACTAAGAAAACCAAGGAACTGCCAGCCAAAGGTTGATGCAGCTGACGGGTCCAAAGGCATACGTCTGACGTGCGTTACAATACCCGGGTCATTCAACAAACATTCCAAGAATGTCGACGCGGATCTAGCCGCATCGACGTCTTGGGGCCTTCTATGAATGATTCCACGACGATTCTGAGAATTTCTATTTGCTTGGGGGATGTCCCTAGCGAGTCCACCATTCGTAGCCCCAGAGAAACAATATTCTTGAGACCCCTGGAGGCCTCTTGGGAGCAATGCTGGACGCTCCCTTGCAAACCAGGACGTGTTAGATGAACGAGGTGCTTGCGCGAAGCCTACACAGGCTTAAGCAGTGCTTGCGCGGTGTTCGCGCAGGGCGTGCTAAGTAGTTCGACCTGCTCCTGGGACGCGTCTTACATTCATATTCCATGTGCATGAAGCCTTGGGTCTGCTCAACCACCTTTTTACATGGAACTTGCATGTACACTGGGCCCTGCGACCGCTCAGACACCCGGCTTCCCATGCAAACCATCAACTTGGACGCGAGCGTACGCGGAGCAAGCGCGGAGCTTACGCAAGGACATGCTGAACCTTTTGGGGATATCGGACGCCTCATGCAGGCCTCTTAGTAGGCCTCGAGATATGTATATATATATATATAGGTGTATATATATGCATGTATACATTTATATATATACATGCTAGAACCATCGCGCGCGCTCAAGTTCTAGCTAGGCTGGATGGTCGAACTCTTGGGGATCTCTATTGTATGATATTAGCCAGGGCTTCCAAGAGCCACGAAGACGGCCCAAATGGCTTCAAAGACATCGCGCTCTCGCGCCGCACCCGAGAGGAGAAGACGAGGCCGTGGAGAAATCGGAGCCGAACCGCGAAGCGCGAATATCTTCTCACCCTCGAGGGCGCAAAGCAGGAACGAGGATGAGAAGGACGAGAAACAAGATGATGATGATGAGGAGGAGGCCGCAGAGGAGGAGGAGGAGGAGGAGGAGAAGGAGAAGGAGGAGGAGGAGGAGGAGGAGGAGGAGAGAGGAGAGGAGGGGAGGAGGAGGAGGAGGAGGCCGCGAGGAGGAGGAGGAGGAGGAGGAGGAGGAGGAGGAGGAGGACAGGAAAGAGGCGGAAGAGGAGGGGGGGGGGAGAAGGAGGAGGAGGAGGGGGGGAAGGGGAGGGGGAGAAGAAAAGGGGGAGGGGGGAAGGAGGAGGAGGGGAGGGGAGGGAGGGGGAGGGGGAGGAGGAGGAGGAGGAGGAGGAGGAGGTAGGAGGAGGAGGTAGGGGACATTCTCTGGCACACATTCTCGTTCGCGGTCCGCTCGTGGCTGGTCGTCGCCCCCCCTGGCTCTGGGCCCCCCCTCCCCTGAGCCCCTCGCCCCAACCCAGACCTCCAGCTCCTGCTCCCAGGCCCAGCCCCGTGGGCCCAGGCCCTGGACCCATCCTCCCCCCCCGGCCCTGGCCCCAGACCGAGCCTCCGCTCTGGCCCTGGTCCCAGCTCCCCTCGCCCCGGACCTCTCTCTTCTCGCTCGCGGTTCGCTCGTGGGCCGCCGTCGTCCCCTTGGCCCTGCCCCCCCCCCTCCCCTGGGCCCCCCGCCTCACACCAGACCTCTGGCCCCTGGTCCCAGGCCCAGCCCCGTGGCCCTGGACCCAGCCTCCCCCCTGGCCCTGGCCCCAGACCGAGCCTCCGCTTTGGTCCTGGTCCCAGCCCCCCTCGCCCAAGACCTTGATTTTTTTCGTTAGTGTTTTTTTTGGGGGGTCCCTTCGGGTGCCCTGTTGGGTTGTCTCGGGGCCCTGTTGGGCCGTCTTGGGGCGTCTTGGAAATCTGTGGCCGTCTTGGGGCTCTCTTGGGGGTCTCTGGGTGCCCTCATCTTGGGGACATCTTTGGGCTCTCTTGGGGGGGGCTCTCTTGGGGCCGTCTTGGGGCAATCTTGGGCTGTTGTAGGGCCCTCTGGGGCCGTCTTGCGGCCCCTTTGGATTGTGTTCGGGCCATTCTGGGGCCCCTTGGGCTGTCTGGGAAGGATCTTGGAAGCCTATTGGGCCTTTTTGGGCCGCTCGTGGACCGAAAAGGCGGGACCCTTCAAAGCGAGCAAACACCATAGACAAAACTGTGATGTTGACCTCTGAGAGAGCGCGTTCCACAGGCGCTTGCCTTGGGAACAGTCGGCGGCGCGCTTCGAGCTGGGGGGTGGGCCTCCGTAAGGTGTAGGATTCGGTACCAGTTCTCTTCACCCCTGTGGGGTAACACGTATATATGTTTAAACATACATACATGCATACATACATACATACACGTAGATACATACATACATACATACATACATACATACATACATACATACATGCATGCATGCATGCATACAAACAAACATACATACATACATACACACATGCATACATACACATGTATATATGAAACCATAGATGCGGGGGATGCAACAATACACGTGCACATATACATCTGTATATATTTAAAAACAAGCACAAACATGAACATACAAACATGCTTTATATAATCTTACTTCTATACACACATATACGGGTGGGGGGGGTCCAGACCCCCCCGCCCGCGCCGGCGCTGGCGCTGGCGCTGGCGGCGCCAGCAGCGCCGACGGCGGGGACGCAACGACGATTACCACCACTTCCACCACCACCACCTCAACCCACCACCACCACCACCAACAACCCACCACTCAATCACCACCACCACCACAGCCA
Source organism: Prorocentrum cordatum (assembly GCA_963575745.1). Lineage (NCBI taxonomy): Eukaryota > Dinophyceae > Prorocentrales > Prorocentraceae > Prorocentrum > Prorocentrum cordatum. Next base: position 447,657 of record CAUYUJ010012459.1, on the reverse strand, counting down.
CCACCACCACAACCACCACCACCACAACTCACCACCACCACAACCACCACAAAAACCCACCACCACTACCACCAGCACCACAATCTACCACACCACCCACCACCACCACCGCCACAACCACCACCACTACCAGCAGCACAACCCACCACCACCACCACCACCACCACCACCACCACCTCCACAAAAAAAACACCGCCACCACCACAACCCACCACCACCACCACCACCACCACCACAACTCACCACCACCACACCACCACCACCACCACTACGACCACCACAACAACCCACCACCACCACCACCATCACCACAACCAACCACCACCATGACTCACCACCACCACCACCACAACCCACCACCACCACCACAAACCACCACACCACCACCACCACCACAACCACCGCCACCACAACAAACCACCACCACCACCACTACGACCACCACAACCACCGCCACCACCACCACCACAACCCACCACAACCACTACCACCACCACAACCACTACCACCACCACAACCACCACGACAAAACACTTCACCACCACCGCGACCACCACCACAACAACCTAAACCCACCACCACCACAACTACCACCACCACCACCAGAAACCACGGCACCACCACAAGCACCGCCACCGCCACAACCTGTCACCACAACCACCACAACAACCACCACCGCCACTACCACCACCACCGCCAACAACAACCACAACACCACCACCGCAACCCACCACCACCACCGCCACTACCACCACCACCACCACCACGTCAGCCCATCACCACCACCACCACCACCACCACCTCAGAGAGGCCCCGAGAGACGCCCAAGAGGGGCTCAGGAGGCTGCACAAATGCCCTTCAGAGGCTCCCGAGCCCTCCGACGAGACTCCAAGAGGCATCCATCAGGACTCTGACCCAAAACCAAGGCACGGTGGCGGAGCGTCGTCGTCGTCGTCGTCATCGTCGTCGCCGTCGTCCTCGTCGACGCTCCCTGCCGCCGCCCGCCGCCGCATGCGCCGGCGCCGGCCCAGAACAGGAAATCGTCGTCCCCGCCGCCGCCGCCAACCGCCGCCGACGTAGGCGCCGGCCCGAGGAGAGGGAGAGGAGAAATAGGGGAGGAGAAAAGGTGGGGGGGGTCGGGTTCCAAACCCCTCCCTTTCCAAGCGACCGCAGAACGCGCTCTTTCTTTCTTACCTCTGTGGGCCTTCTTGGGAAGCCTTTTGGAAGCCTCTTCGGGCGTCTCGGGGCCTTCTTGGGCCGTCTTGGAGGCCTTCGGCCGTCTTGGAGCTTTCCTTGGGGCCTCTTGGGGCCCTCTTGCGAGCCTCTTCGGGCCCTCTTTGGGCTCTCGTGGGGCTGTCTTGGTTCCCGCTTCGGTCGGGTCGGGGCCTTCTTGGGCCGTCTTGGGGCCCTTCAGCCGCACTCGAACAAATACAACGGAACGGGCCATTGATGCCGCCCTGGAGCCGTTTCACTTGAAAAATAAAACAGAAGCTGGCCATTCGACCTTTCGCCCGCGCCTCGCCCCTCCCCTGGAACCCCTCCCTAGCTGTTCCTGGCCGAAAATGCGAGAATCGAAAACACCTTAGGACAATCAACAGTTTTGGCCTCTCCAGGTCCTCTTGGGGGTCCTCTTGGACCTTCTTGGGACCTTCCTGGGCCATCTTGAGGACATCTGAAATCATCTTGGAACGCTCTCAGGCGGTCCTGGGCTGTCTTGGGGCGCGTTGGGCCGTCTTGGAAACCTCTTGGACCCCTCTTGGAGGTACCTTCGGCCGTCTTGGGCGCTTCTTGAGTGGTCTTGGGCGCCTTAAGAGCCGTCTTGGGGGGGGGGGGGGCCGTCACCACTCGTACTTCGCTATTTCCGTAACCTGTTTGGCATGGGGACGGAACGCGCCTGTGCTCTGTGAGGGCGCGACATCGCTTGCTCAGTGTCTTGGAGCCCTCTTGATTTTAGAATTCTGTTATGCTATACAAAAAACTAACAACCAGCCTTGCGAGCATGAATGAACATGGCATCTCCTGACCTTATTGGGGGGTCCTTTTGGGGCTGCTTTGGGCAATGCACACAATATTTGAGCACCTCCGCGCGCGCTCTCCGGCGTTCCGAAGTCTGCAAATATTGTCGATTCTGGAAACGTTGCATGTCAGACGTTTGCCGCATGCTCTCATGTCCGAAACAAGCGCAGAGGCCACCGTCAATCGATGACCCTGCCAAACCACTGTAAGCGGTTTGGCAGGGGCGGCTCTCGACCCAACGTCCTCTGAAACATCTCCGCCAACTCAATCTACGATGGCTGCGAGATCTAAAGGGGGCACCCGTGTGGCAGAACCCGATCACCGTCTACGATGGCTGCGACCTCTGGAGCCTCCCCGTGCAGCTCTCCACGTCGCTGATCCTGCCGTCGGCCAGCGCGCCTCGCAGCTCGCGCACGGACTCCTTCTCGTCGCGCTGCTCCGCGAGCCACTGGTGGTGCAGCGTCGGGTAGTACAGGTGCGGACTGTGCGGCAGAAGCCTCGAGGACAGCCGCTGACCCTCCTGCTCCCAAGCCGAGGCGCCCTCGCAGTCGTTGAACTGAGCCTGCGTGCGGACCGTCAGGGCGCAGATGTACTTCTTGCGGCACGCGAGCTTCTGCGTCTCGTTGAGCCCGGCCGCCCCGCCCTGGGGCCTCGTCGCCACGCCACAGCCTTGGAGGTCGTTTGCCCGCTGCGTCGCGTACCAGCCCGCATAGGTGTCCCACTCCTCCAGACCGGCCCCCAGTCTCTCGGCGAGCTGTGCGAAGTGGTCCATCAGCAGGAACCCGCTCTCCCGGACACCCTGCCGAAGCACCGGGTAGGCGTCGACGAGATCGTACCCGAAGCTCCACAGCGGCTCCTGGGTGCCCTCGCGGAGCTCGGCGTAGGTCTCGTTGTAGCTCACTGGCCTGCCGGTGGCCGGGTCGTACTCGAACGCGCGGAACTGCGGGTTGGTCTGGTAGATGGGGCTGAGGGCCGACGTGAGGAGCACGGGGCCAGCCCCTCGGGGCGCATTGGGGAGCAGTCGGAACTCCTCCTTGTGCACGTGCCCGAAGAGCTGCGCTGCCACGGCGGGCCCGAGCGTTGGGTCCTGCACGATGGCGAGGTCAGAAGAAGAAACAGCGCCACGAGCATAAACTTTTGGCTCTCCGCGCAGGTTTCCTGGCTCCGCGCGGCAAGGAAGCCGCGCGGAGCGCCAAAAGTTTTTGTCCATGGCGTTTGTTTTTCTTCGGGAGGTACTTCTCGACGTAAGCCGGACGCCAGAGCTCGCTGTATCCGTAGGTCTCGATGCCCGGCGGGATGTGCCCCATGATCCAGACTGTGACGTTCCTGTCTACGGCCGACTGCAGCCGGGAGCGCAGCCAGGCGAATTGGTGAAACGGATCCTCCGGATTCTGGTTGATAGCGCCCTCGTGGCTCACGGAGTAGACGATGGTGTTGATCATGAGGACGACGATGCCTCCCATCTCCTCCTCGAAGAAGCCACCGTAGCTATAGTTCGGCACGACGCCCGAGCTCATCGCACCCTGAGTGTGCAGAACATCGCCGACGTTCGCCAACCAAGGATTCTCGGCCTCGTCAGTTGTCACGTTCAGGTAATAGTTCTGAGGGGAATCGTCGTTTCCCAGAGTGCCGAAAGCCTGTCCACCACCAGAATATCCTAACACGCTAGCGTTCACCTCTGATATGATGATCTTGGTGACGTTTTGGATGGTGCTCGTGACGTTCCCCCAAGGGTAGCGGAAGTTGTTTTGCGCGTGGCGGGTCCAGTCCCCGGTGAAAGTCACAAATTGATACGTGGACGACGATTTAGCGGCCACCTTGGCAGCAGAAGACATCAACTCGTACGGAGGATCGCAGCCCACGATGCCGAACGCGTGCGCCTGTGTCTCGTTGACTGGCTTCTTGCACTGTTGCCCCCCGACGCCACCCGGAGGGGGCTTGCCGTAGAGAGGATCGGCATGGATATCGGACATCCACAAGAAGACCTTGTTCTCCGCTCGGCGTGCGCCCGTCTGCTTCCTCGTCGCAGTGGCATGCCGCGCTCTGCTCGCGCGCAGAGACAGCCAGCAGGCCTCCTCCACGTCCGCTTCCGAGGCACACGCCACGTTCTCTGCGGGCGGCGCGCCTGGCAGCTCTGCAGCGTGGCTCGAGGTGGCATGGCACAGCGCTGCCACGGCCACCGCCAGGGCACGGTGAACTCGAGGAAGGGACACCATTGCGCTGTGTCAGCGAGGCTGCGAGCGCGTGCGGCACGGATTGGTGAGCACGGTGCCTGGAGCCCCAGCAGCTTGCGCCCAGCTTGAGCCAAAATGGCTACGGAGGCTCCTTTGGGCCGTGTTAGGACCATGTTGGGTCGTTCTGGCCCTTCTTGGGCCGTTTCGGAAGGCTTGGGCCGTCTCGGGGCCCTCTCTGGCCTCTTGGGGACCTCCTGTGACCTTCTCGGGGCTCTCTTGGGAACCTTTTCAGGCCGTCAGGGGCGTCTTGGGGCCCTCTTGGGTTGTCTTGGAGACCTCTTGGGCCGTCTTCGGCCTGTCTCGGTTTTTTTTGTGCCGTCTTGGGGCGATCCGGGGGGTCTCTTGGGCCGTCATGGACGCCGTGAAGAGCAAATGAAGAAGATATGCTAAGTATGCACGTTTTCCCAATGGGAAGGAACAATGTTTGCCTGTTGGGCGTCCTTTTGGAGGCAGCGTGGAGCGTCTTGAGGGCCCCTTTGGCCGCCTTGAGGCCATCCTGGGCCCTCTTTGGAGCGCTCTGGGGCCGTCCTGACGCCCGCTTGGGCCTCGCTGAAGCCGTCGGCTGCTCTTGGGCACTCCTTGGGCTGCCTTGGGCCGTCCTGGGGCCCCCTGAGGCTCTCTTTGGGGTGATTTGGGCTATCCGTAGGGCCGAACACGACCGAACACTGTGCCATCAGAGCTGGGCCCGTTGAGACCAACCCCCTCGGGCTCCCCCTTTCGGGTTTAGGGTTTTGGGTTTAGGGTTGCTCCTCCGGGCGAACGGACCGCTGCGCTGCGCGCGCTCTCCGTCATCTGGGGCTCGGGCTGCCAGACCCCTGACGCTCCCCCTTTCTTTCACTTGTTCTGGCTAACGGGTCGCACGCGAAGCGCGCTCTGCGTCATCCGCCGCCGCCCCAGGTTGATCTATCATAGGGGTGGCTGGCGTGCTGGACATCTGGCGATCTCTGGTTCTTTTAAAGCTCCACATGGGGCTTCAGCCCAGCCCGCAGGCCATCGGAAGAGCTCCCAACATTTGTTATCCGTTGGCCCATCGTCTCCAAGATGGCCCAAGATGGCCTCCAAGATGGCCCCAAGACGCGCCAAAGACGGCCGAGAAGGCCTCGACAGAGCCTAAGATGGTCGAATGATGCCTCTAATACGGCCCATGATGCACTCATGACAGCCCAAGATGGTCTCAAGATGGCCCAATTAGCTCCCAAAAGGCCCCCCAAAACGGCCCAAGAGGTCTCCAAGAGAAAGATTCCACGGACAGGCCCACAGAGCACAATATCATTGAATTTCCTTTGGCTTCCTATGAATTTGATATTTGCTTCAAAAAAGCATTCCGACGGCCCAAAACGGCCAAGGCCCCCACTATTACCCCTAAGAACGCCTCCAACGCGGCCCCCAAAAGGGCCCCCCCCCCAAAAACGGCCGAAGAGGCCTCCAAGACGCCTTAGATGGCCTTCAAGATGACCCTGGAGCGCCCCAAAAGGGCCCCGAGACCGCCCAAAGAGGCTCAACGTCCGACGGCGTCAGACGGGCCAGGAACGCCGTTACACTGCCAAAGAGGCCCCAAGAAGCCCGCAAAGGCCCCACAGAGGCCCAAGGAGCCCCCACGAGGCCTCCAAGAGGCTTCCAAGAGGCTCCCAGGAGCCTACAAAAATGACCTGATAAGCTCCCAAGAGGTCTCCTCATCCTTCTCGTCATCATCCTTTTTCCTCCTTCTCATCAGCCCCCTCTTCCTCCCCCAGGCGTTCCCCGACGGGCTGACACAACGGTTGGGTGAACGCATGGTCCGATAGCGTGGCCAAACTTTGCCCAAAGTTTGGCCGCATAGGCAACCTTTGCCCAAAATTTGGCCGCATAGGCATACGTATCCTAAAAAGGCAGGGGGTTGCGGTGACTCGCCGTAGGCGTCTTCGATGCAGCGCCCACTGAGTCCATACCTCGTCGCGGGCGATGGCTAAATCGCATGGGTGGCCAATGCGAGTGGACGCAGGATGACCTCAGACTCTCAAATTGCACGAGGGCAAACTCTCGGAAACGCATCCTGTTCGCCTCTTCCAAGGGGAGAGTGAGATCTCTTGAAGTCCCTGGGCGTCCCCAGAAGATCCTCCGCAAGTCCCCCGAGACCGCAGGTATACACATACAGGTACAGAACAAATGACACATACATCTACATACACATGCATACATACACACATAACACTATATGCACGTATGTATGTATGCATGCATGTATGTATGTATGTATGCACGCACGTTATATACATGTACGCGCGCCAAGCAGTCCTTGCACTTACAAATTATGTTTTCTGCTCTATGGAACTGGGCCGTGTCTTCGGTCTGGCGGCTGTGTGGTTGCCGTCGCCACCCCGTCGTCGGGGCCGTGTGTTCAATCTGGCCGCTATGTGGCCGCCGTCGCCGCACTGTCGCCGCCCATCTCGTCGCCGCCTAGGTTGCACAACCAAAACTGTCTTTTCTGAAAGACATCAAGGTCGCCCCCACCCCCCCCGCACGACTGATCGGTCCCCCGTGGGGATGTGCAGTTTTTTTTACATATCGTTCATTCTAAATGTTTAATCAGACCATCCCAAATAGGCCGGTACCACCCCCATCATCCTTTGCAAAAAAAAAACATGCGTTTGCACTCGTTCACAAATCATCAGTTTGCGTGCGCAGTCCTTTATCACAATTCATCAGTTTGCGCGCGCGAGAACAAGCCGAAGCGCTCACGCGCCCGTCATCGCGCGTTCATTCCGAGATCCTCTCAAGCACCTTAGGTTTCGTAGGGATGTCAAAATCGAGTGTCGCGAAAACAAATAAAACACCGGGTTTCGCAACCACGATTGCCAAGACAAGTTTGCGTTCGCGATCTTGCAGATTCTTCAAGAAACCAATGGATTGTCCCGCATAGTCATACATGCTACCAAACACGCCCCTCGCGCGCGCATGTCGAAATCGTTCGGGTGCCCTTTGCGCGCTTGCTGTCGCAATAAGATGTGTCAGCAAAAAGGGACGCGCGCGCGTCGTCGCACGCACATGCGGGAATTTTCTGGAAACCCTGGGCTCTGTAAGGATTCGCAACGGTGCCCCGAAAACGTATGAAAACCACATAGTTTGGCAACGTCAATTTTCAAAATAACCCGCGCGCGCGTCTTTGCGAAGTCAAACTAGAACCAGAGCTGTGTTTCAATATGTTCATCAATGTCTGCCAATCGGGCCTCTCGTGCCGCATGTCGAACTCATCCGAACGCCCTTGCGCGCGTGCTGTGAGGCACGATCCGTTACAAATAATACCACGCGGGCCACTCGCGCCCATCGGCCGAGAGCGCATGTCGAACTCGAACTATTCCCAAAAACTTCATCACCAGCGCGAACCACTCGTCATAGTGATCCGCGGGCCTGGTAAACATCGGCGCCGTCATTGGCCTTGCCGTCGTCATCGACAACATCGCTACTCTCATAATCGTGCCTACCGTTGTCGGCATCGCCATGATACCGCGCCCGCCAAAGTCACCAACTCGCACTGAAGTGCCCGCTGGAAAATGCCCAGCGGTCAGCGCCACCGCGGCCGCGTCGGTCGCGCCAAACTAGTTGGCCGTCGTGCGCGCGAGCATGCGGGGGCTAGCGCGGCCGCAGAAATGCACCAACCAACGCCAAACTCATCGCAATCGCTGCTGCATGGGTTTTGCAAACGCATCTGAGGGTGGGCGGGTGAGATAGTTGCACGGGCATGGGGTGTGTCAGCCCATTTGTAAACACCAATTCTCGTTTCTAAAACGAGAATAAGACTCTACCCCCCCCGGACTTAACGCTTCCCCCCTGGGATCAGACAGTTTCATATATATATATATATTCTGCACACTCGTCCATCCTAAATATGAAATCACATCATCCCAGCCAAACCGGTATCCCCCCCCTTAGGTTCCCTTGTGAAAAAACACTATGCGGTGACAATGTTTGTTCTAGCATGACACTGTTTCACGAATCCCTTGCAAAACACGGGACGAGGTGCACACGCGCGCGTCGCCGCGCACGCTTGCCGAAATCCTTCAAAAACCGTCGGTGCAGGAAGGGTTCCGCAATCGAGTTTCCAAAAGACATACAAAAACACAAGGTTTCGCAACACTGCTTTGCTGAAAAAGCTTCCGCGAGCTCTTGCGAAATCTTAAGAAACCCATAGGTTTTTTTTTCTAGATTTCCACAACATGCTACCAAACGGGCGTCGCGCGCGCATGTCGAAATCTGTCGAACGCCCTTGCGCGTGTGCCGTCGCGGGGATCCTCTGCAAAAAAAAGGACGAAGTGCAGACGCGCGCGTCGTCGCGCGCGTACGCCGAAATCCTTCAAACCCATCGGTTTCGGAAGGATTTCGAAATCGCACGTCCAACAAACCTACAAAAACCCAAGGTTTCGCAACACGGATGTTCAACAAAAGCGTGCGCGCACGCTATTGCGTCGTCGTCGTCGTCGTCGTCGCCGTCCTCTCTCCTCCCGCGTCGTCGTCGTCGACGTCGCCTGCGTCGTCCTCTGTCTTTCCTCGTGTTCGTCGTCGTCGTCCTCGTTGGCGTCGTGGTCGTTTCCGTCGTCGTTGTCGCCGTGGTCGTCCTTCCTCCTCCTCCCTCGTCGTCGTCGTCGTCCGTCGTCGGCGTCTCGTCGTCGTCCCTCCTATTTCGTCGCCGTCGTCGTCGTCCTCGTCGTTGTCGTCGTCGTCTTCCCTCCTCCCTCGTCGTTGTCGTCGTCGGCGTTGCCGTCCTTCCTCCTTCGTCGTCGTTCGCGTCGTCGCCGTCCTCCCTCCTCCCTCGTCGTTGTCGTTGTCGTCGTTGTCGCCGTCGTCGTCCTCCCTCCTCCCTCGTCGTCTTCGTCTTCGTCGTCCTCCCTCCTCCCTCGTCGTTGTCGTCGCCGTCGTCTTCCCTCCTCCCTCGTCGGTGCCGTCGTCGGCGTCGCCGTCCTTCCTCTTTCTGGTCCTGGATCCCATTTTCGTCGTCCTCCCTCCTCCCTCGTCGTCGTCGCCGCCGTCGTCGTCGTCGTCGGTGCCGTCGTCGTCGTCGGCGCCGTCTGTTTGCGCAGAGAATTCGAAGCCCTTGATGGATGCTCGCAGTCGTGCTGTGAAAAGGGGTTTGCAACCAAGTTGCGGGTGGGAGGGTGGGATGTTTGCACGAGCAGTGGAGAGGACAATGTCAAGATAGTCCTAGGTGAATTGCACCACGTAGGCTGCACCACGTAGATTGCACTACATAAACTGCCCCACGTAGATTGCACAGCATGGATTGCAGAACATACGTTGCACAACGTGAATTGCATCAGATACAGTGCACCGCGTGGATTGAACAACCAATAAATTGCAAAGCGTAGGTTGCACAACGAAGATTCTACCACATGGGGTAAGCTACATACATTGCTCCGCAAAGGTTGCACCACATATTTTGCACCAGATAGAGTGCTCCACGTAAAGTGCGCATCCTAGGCTGCATCACATGTATCGCACCACCTACAATGCACCACATAGGTTGGACAACCTATGTTGCGCCACACAGCTTGCACCACATGGATTGCACAATGTTTATTGCACTACGGATGCACGAAAGCACACATTGCACAACATCGGATGCACATCATGTATTGTACAACATAATTTGCACCACATGTGTTGCACAATCGGGTTTGCACATCATAGGCTGCACCACGTGTATTGCACCACCTAGATTGTGCAACGTATGTTGTACCACCTGTGTTGCATGCCATCTGTTGCACGCCGTGCACTGCGGAACATAAGTTGCACCACATATATTGCACCACGTCGGCTGCTCCAAACAAATTGCACCACACATGTTGTTACACACGCACGGTGTGAGGCCAACGTTGGCTAACGTGTGTGTGTGTGTATGTTTGTATATGTAGATGTGAAGGTTGTATGTACGTGCGTGTGACGATGCACATCCCAAGCCACGCTTAATTCCACCTGGGCATGAGGGAGGGCATGGATGAGGCCTCCTCCTCCGTGCGCCACCCTCCTCCCGCCTCCACCCTCTCCTCCCGCCTGCACCCTCATCTCATCATTCCTCCCACGTCGCCCCCTCGCCCCTCCTCGCACCGCCTACGTGCGTTCAGGGCATCTGAAGGCGGCCCATGCATTGCACGAGCCACCCTCCCCCCACACATGGAGGGCGCCCCTGAGAGGTGGATATGAAACCTGATCGGGCAAGAACGGGGAGCGTCTCTTTAGTCTAATGGGAACATTGGGCGAAGAAGAAGAAAAGGAAGGCGAGGGCGAGGAGGAGGCGATGATGAGGACAACGTGGAGAACGGGAGGATAGCGAGGAGGAGCATGAGGACAACGAGGAGGAAGAGAAACACAAGGATGAAGACGAAGAGAACCAGGGCGAGCACGAGGAATGCGGAGGACGACGACGACAACGACGACGGAGGACAGGAAGAGGCAATTAGAGAAGGACGTCGAATCAGGAGAGGGTCCTGCTGACCCTATCGGGCTATCCTGGGGGCTCCTGGCGCCGCGCGGGGTTGTCTTGGGGCCTTTTGGGGGGCTTATTTGGGGGCCTCGTGGGTCCTCTTGTGGGCTTCTGGGGCCCTTTTGGGCTGTCTGGGCGCGTCGTGGGGTTCTTTGGGAACTTTCTTGGGCTCTCTTGGGGTTTGCATTGGCCGTTTGGGGGCCTCCTGGGATGCTCCCGGGAGTCTCTTGGGGCCCTCTTGGCCCGTCTTGGGCCGTCTTGAGGTTCTTGTGAGCTGTGTGGGTGCCTCCTGGAGCGCTCTTGGGGGGTCTCTTGGGGTCCTCTTGGGGCGCTCTTGTTCGCTCAAGGGGCCCTCCGGGGCGTCTTTTGGGCCTCCTTTGGGCTGTTCGAAAGCCCTCCGGGAGCGATTCCAAAACGACGTCGATTCGGAGTTCCCTCTGGGGCCGTTTCTTGAGGATGTCTTGAGCGAACCGGCCATTTTCCAGAAACCTGCTCGGACAACAACGGGAAGCGCCGCTGTAGTCCAATGAGCTTATTGGGCGAAGGAAAAAAAGGAAGGCGAGGGCGACGAGCAGGCGATGACGAGGACGGCAGTGAGAATGTGAGGATAGCGAGGAGGAGCATGAGGACAACGAGGAGGAAGAGAAACACAAGGATGAAGACGAAGAGAACCAGGGTACGGAGGACGACGACGACAACGACGACGGAGGACAGGAAGAGGCAATTAGAGAAGGACGTCGAATCAGGAGAGGGTCCTGCTGACCCTATCGGGCTATCCTGGGGGCTCCTGGCGCCGCGCGGGGTTGTCTTGGGGCCTTTTGGGGGGCTTATTTGGGGGCCTCGTGGGTCCTCTTGTGGGCTTCTGGGGCCCTTTTGGGCTGTCTGGGCGCGTCGTGGGGTTCTTTGGGAACTTTCTTGGGCTCTCTTGGGGTTTGCATTGGCCGTTTGGGGGCCTCCTGGGATGCTCCCGGGAGTCTCTTGGGGCCCTCTTGGCCCGTCTTGGGCCGTCTTGAGGTTCTTGTGAGCTGTGTGGGTGCCTCCTGGAGCGCTCTTGGGGGGTCTCTTGGGGTCCTTTGGGGCGCTCTTGTTCGCTCAAGGGGCCCTCCGGGGCGTCTTTTGGGCCTCCTTTGGGCTGTTCGAAAGCCCTCCGGGAGCGATTCCAAAACGACGTCGATTCGGAGTTCCCTCTGAGGCCGTTTCTTGAGGATGTCTTGAGCGAACCGGCCATTTTCCAGAAACCTGCTCGGACAACAACGGGAAGCGCCGCTGTAGTCCAATGAGCTCATTGGGCGAAGGAAAAAAAAGGAAGGCGAGGGCGACGAGCAGGCGATGACGAGGACGGCGTGGAGAATGTGAGGATAGCGAGGAGGAGCATGAGGACAACGAGGAGGAAGAGAAACACAAAAATGAGGACGAGGAGAACCAGGGCGAGCACGAGGAATGCGGAGAACGATGACGACGACGACGACGACGACGACGACGACGACGACGACGACGACGACGACGACGACGACGACGACGACGACGACGACGGTGGAGGGCACCCCTGAGGGGTGGATATGGAATCCGCTGCCATGCCTGCTCTGAGTAGGCGTTTTAGATTGCTTGCCTGTTGCCAAGAAGGTTTGCTCCCTGGCGTTCTTATCGGCCTCCAGACGGCCAAGATGGCCTCCAACACGGCTTCCAGGACAGCCCGAATGGCATCACACTGACTCAGAACGGCCCAAGAGGCTCCTCGGACGACCCAAGAAAGTTCCAATAGGCCATCTAAAAGAGCGCAGGAAGGCACAACACATAGATTATGCCTCAGATTGTGAGGAATGCTTAGGTTCTCGCCTCTTTCGGTTCCCGGCAGCTTGATACGGAGCCCCCCACGATAGTTCCAAGACAGCCCTGGAGGTCCCCAAGAGGCCCCCGAGTCGGCCGAATAGGAGCCGAAGAGCGCCCACGAAACGTCCGAACGGACCCCCAAACCGGCCTCACAGCGCTCCCAGAAGGCACCAAAACGGCCCAGGGATGCCCCCAAGACGGCCCACGAAGGCTTCAGACGAGCCAAGAGCTCTCGAAGACGACCCAAAGCCCCCAAGAGGCCCCAGGAGGCCCCTGAGGAGGCGAAACACATTGATTGCCTTATGGCTCGTTTGAAACAGAAGATTGGAGGTTCTCGCCTGTTCGGGTTTCCGGGCACCCAAGACGGCCGAATAGCCCTCCAAGATAACTTCAGGACAGCCCATGAGGCTCCCAGAGAGGGCCCCAGGTCGGCCCACGAGGACCCCACGGCTGCCCAAGAGCCTCCAGAAAGAGCCCCAAGATCGCCTTAAAGCGCTCCAAGAGGGCACCAAGACGGCCTGGAGAGGCCCCCAAGACGGCCTCCGAAAGCGCCCTACGGGCCAAGAGCCCCCTCAGACGACCCAGCAGGCCTCAAGAGGCACCACGAGGTCACAAGAGGCCTTCTAAGAGCCGAAAATCATTGCTTTGCCATAGGTTTTATCAGATTGTGAGGTTCTCACCTGTTCGCACTTCCGACTGCCAGAGGCGGCCGAATAGCCCCCCAAAATAGCTCCAACACAAAACATGAGGCCCCAACAGAGGGCCACCAGTCGGCCCAGGAGGACCCACCATTGCCACCATCGCGAGCATCCGCAGGTCGAGGCAAGCCCTTGTTTCCTTCTGCATTGCCCCTTCCCTTCTTGCCACCTTTCGAATATCATATCCTGCGTGTTGGTGGTCATCCTGCCTTTCGCAGCCGGTGCCGCCGCCGTAGGAACCACCTACCGTAGCCATCGAATCCCGCAGTGAGTGCCGCAGGACCAATCCCAATGGAGATTCCAGCTGGCTTTTGCCGAACACGAGGTGCACTGCCAAAGAGAATCCCGAAGGCTGCCTCCACCTCTGCCCGCTTTTCCCATGGCTGGAGATTGGAAGGGCGCGCGGAATGATACGCAAATGTGTCTGAGTTGGCCCTGTAGTCGGCACCTGAGCCGACACCTGAGCTGAGACGGGACCCTGCCTCGGGTAAGCCTTCAGCTGAGGCCCCAAATGGGACAGGGCTGTAAACCGGTTCGAGAACTGGCTTAGTAAGCCAAAATGGCGACGGGCCCTTCCTCGCACCACCTTCCTCCTCACTCCTCTCTACTCCATCGTGCCTCCTGGCTCCTCCCTTCTTATCCTTCTCCTCGTCATCGTCCTCCTGCTTGGCCCCTATCCCCCCTTCGTCTTCTAACTCGTCTCCTTCCCCCTTCTCATTCTCCCTCTCTCATCCCTCCCTCCCTGTAAAAGCCCCTGAACCCCATACAATCACCCCTGGACCAAGACCCCTCAGCACACCCTTGGCTTTGCGAATCGCCCGGGTCTGGGCCATCAAATTCCCGGACCTCCGCCTCCGTCTCCTCCATTCTTTTTCCCCACATCCTAAGTGGGGTTCTTGTTTTCTCTGCACACCCTCCGCGCAGGATCTCTCGTCCTCCTCCCTCTTTTCTGCTCCTCTTTGCTTCCTCCTCCGCATCATCATCACCATCACCATCACTCCCCACTCATCATCATCATCATCACAATCAGCATCACCATCACCATCGCACGATCACTCACCATCATCGGCATCGAACGATCATCATCATCATCATCATCATCATCATCATCATCCTCATCATCACTACTCGCTGACTCACCACTTCGTCCCCATCATCATCACCACCATTTACCATCATAATCGCACGATCACTGACCATCAGCACTCATCATCACCACCATCATCATCATCACGTCGTCATCATCACCACCACCACCATCATCATCATCATCACCATCATCTTCATCATCATCATCATCATCATCATCATCATCATCATCATCATCATCATCATCATCATCATCATCATCATCATCATCATCATCATCATCAATCATATATCATCATCAAACACCGTCGGCATCAACCCATCACCATCATCCACCAAGAGGGAACCTCGTCTGTGAGTGAATTGCGAGGAAGTCTTAGGCGGGAACCCCTTCCCTATGGGGCCCGCAGATCATGTTACCAATCCGAGCGGGTCATCGGATTCCTGTAACTGTCGTCACTTTTGGGCTCCTCAGGTCTGAATTTGGAGGAAGTATCAAGCTGGAGCCTCGTCTGTGAGTGAATTGCGAGGAAGTCTCAGGCGGGAGCCCCCTCCCTATGGGGCCCGCTGGTCATGTTATTAATCCGAACGGGTCATCGGATTCCTGTAACTGTCGTCTCTTTTGGGCTCCTCAGGTCTGAATTTGGAGGAAGTATCAGGCGGGAGCCTCGTTTGTCAGCGAATTGCGAGCAAGTCTCAGGCGGGAACCCCCTCACTATGGGGCCCGCAGATCATGTTACTAATCCGAGCGGGTCATCGGATTCCTGTAACTGTCGTCACTTTTGGGCTCCTCAGGTCTGAGTTTGGAAAAGTATCAAGCGGGAGCCTCGTCTGTGAGTGAATTGTGAGGACGCGTCAAGCGGGAACCACCTCCCTATGGGGCCCGCAGATCATGTTACTAATCCGTAACTGTCGTCACTTTTGGGCTCTTCAGGTCTGAATTTGGAGGAAGTATCAAGCGGGAGCCTCGTCTGTGAGTGAATTTTGAGGACGTCTCAGGCGGGAGCCCCCTGCCTACGCGGCCCGCTGGTCATGTTACTAATCCGAGCGGGTCATCGGATTCCTCTAACTGTCGTCACTTTTGGGCTCCTCAGGTCTGAATTTGGAGGAAGTATCAAGAGGGAGCCTCGTCTGTGAGTGAATTGCGAGGAAGTCTCAGGCGGGAGCCCCCTCCCTATGGGGCCCGCTGGTCATGTTATTAATCCGAACGGGTCATCGGATTCCTGTAACTGTCGTCACTTTTGGGCTCCTCAGGTCTGAATTTGGAGGAAGTATCAAGCTGGAGCCTCGTCTGTGAATGAATTGCGAAGAAGTCTCAAGCGGGAACCCCTTCCCTATGGGGCCCGCAGATCATGTTACTAATCCGAGCGGGTCATCGGATTCATGTAACTGTCGTCACTTTGGGGCTCTTCAGGTCTGAATTTGGAGGAAGTATCAGGCCGGAGCCTCGTTTGTCAGTGAATTGCGAGCAAGTCTCAGGCGGGAGCCCCCTCCCTTTGGGGCCCGCAGATCATGTTATCAATCCGAGCGGGTCATCGGATTCCTGTAACTGTCGTCACTTTTGGGCTCCTCAGCTCAGAATTTGGAAGAAGTATCAAGCGGGACCCTCGTCTGTGAGTGAATTGTGAGGACGCGTCAGGCGGGAGCCTTCCTATGGGTCCCGCAGTTCACGTGGTTCCTCCGGGTCATCCTCTGGCGCGCGTTTCCTCTGGGTCGTCCTCCGGCGCGTATCGGCTGGGACGCACGTCGTGCGCTTCCTCTGGGTCGTGTTCGGCACGAGGACGAGGAGGAGGAGGATTGCCAGGAAAAGGAGGAGGGATGATGCAGGACGAGACAGGAAAGCAGGAAGAGGAAGAGGCTGAGGGGAGGAAGGAGGAAAAGGAGGAGGAGGAATGCCCGAGGAGGCCCCAGTAGGTCCCGGAAGGCCCAGAAGGGTCCAGGAGGCCCCAAGAGGCCCCAGGAGGCCCCAGGAGGGGGCAGGAGGCCTAAGGAGGAGGCAGGAGGAGGAGGAGGAGGAGGAGGAGGAGGAGGAGGAGGGGGGAGGAGGGGGGAGGAATATGGAAACGAGGAGGAGGAGGAGGAGGAGGAGCGGATGAGGGAGAGGGAGAGGAGGAGGACAGGGGATGAGGAGGAGGAGGAGGAGGAGGAGGAGGAGAAGGGAGAGGGAGAGCAGGAGGAGGAGGCAGGAGGCAGGAGGGGCAGGGGGAATGGGGGGGAGGACGCATAACGAGGGGGAGGGGGAGGAGGTGGAGGAGGCAAGAAGAGGAGGAAGACGCATGGGTTGAGGCAGGAGGAGGAGCAGACAGGAGGAGAACGAGGAGGCAAGAGTAGGTGGGAGAAGGGAAGGGGCAGGAGGATACCCCCATGCAAGCTAAAGAGATTCTCATATGGGGTCCTTCCGTCGGAGTAATTCGTTGCAGATATCTCCTCCCTGTCACACCCCGAGGCTTGTCGAAAGGGCGGGTCGGACGTTTCCATTGAGACTCCCTCACCATTTTTGGCCCAGATGCTTGAAACGATGACAACAGATTCACGTATTTGGGGGCGGGTGGTTTTCAGAATGTGGCTCTCGCCTGAGCGCTGCGCACATTCGTTTTGCAACAAAATCGACAAGTTTCGCGGAAAGCGGGCGGTTTTCAAACTGTGGTTCGTGCTTTAGCGCCGCACACGTTCGTTGTTGTACCCCCAAAATAATGCAATCATTTCACGGATTGAGGGCGGTTCATATTAAATATGTGGCTCTCGCCTTAGCGCCGCGCACACTCATTCTAAACAGTTGCAAGAGCTTCACGGGTTCAAGTCATTTTTGTTGCAAAATGTGGCTCTCGCCTTCGCGCTGTGCACATTCGTTCTAAACGGTTGCAAGAGCTTCACGGATTGAGGTCGGCTCATTCCCACAATGTGGCTTTCGCCTTGAGCCGCGCACACTCGTTTTAAACATGTGTAAGAGTTTCAGTGACTCTCATGGTTCACGTACCAGAAATAACGATTTGGAGCGATTCAGGGTTCTCATGGCGCAGCAGCTACGTTGATTCGCGGTGTTGGAGTCCCAAGAATGGTGTTCTCTGTCCCGATTCAGGATCGCCAAGATGTAAGATGTCACATTAAATTGTGGCGTTGATGTCCTGAGAACTGTGTTACGGCACGCTTCACGATGTGCACACTGTTGTCCCCCCGCTGGGCAGTTCCCTCAGCGGGGCAGTTCCATCGGATTTCAATATCGTTGCTGAGTCTTGGGTGTGCCATGGGCCTCCTCCTACTACTCCTCTTCCTCCTCCTACACCTCCCCTTCTTCACACTCCTCCCCCTTGAAGAAAAATCCGTCCCCAGACCCCTCGTGGGGTCCGTTTGGCCAGAAGCTGAACGAGAAATCCAAGCGTGGCGACGAGAAGCCTCCGCGAGGCTCAAGCGGGCGAACAACTTGAGAACATATCATCGTAGCCGCCGCCGCGGTCGCCGACACCGCCGTCGTCGTCTCTGCCGCCACCGCCGACGGCGTCGACATCGCCGTCGTCGCCGCTGAAACTGGCGCCGCCGCGGTCGCCGACGTCCTCGTCGTCGTCGCTGCCCATGGCGGCGGCGGCCGCGCTCTTCGGCGGCCTCTTCGCCCGCCGCCGACAGGGCCAACAGGCCCGCCGCGACCCAGGCGGCAAGCGCCTCCGCGGCGCGGCGGAGGTGGGCTCCCAAACTGTCGTCGTCAACGTCATAGGGCGGGAAGCTGGGTGTGGGTGGTCTCGAAGAGTCGTTTGGATATTTGGTAGAGCTTGAACGGCCCCCCCACGAAGTGGGGGTATTGGCTGGTGTCGCAAGGAAACCCTGGCACTGGGGAGAACACTGAGCGTTCGGGTAAAATGATTGTTGTTGTTGTTGTTGTTGTTGTTGTTGTTGTTGTTGAACACTATTACTTCTAAAGAATTATTATTGTTGGACCCCCTGGTGCACGCCCCCCGCCCAAAACCTAGGCCGCAGCTACATTTTCATCATTTTTCTGCGAAAGCTTCAGAAAAGTGGATTACCCCCGGATCCGGTTTTTTGTTGACGCTCGTTTTCCCTTGCAAAAAACAATAGAAAATGAAAATTCTTGTTCTTAGTTGATCAAATTTCAAGAATCCCTTGCAAAAAATAAGGTAAAGTGGACATTCGCGCTCGCAAGACGAAATCCTTCCAAAACCTTAGGTTTCGTAGCGATTTTAACATAAAAACATCAAAAACCCAATGGTTTTTTAAGAAAAAATTGTCAAAATGTCCTTCCGCGCGCTCTTGCGGATTCATAGGAAACACACCACTTTTTAAACATTTCTGTCAAAAGGGTCTTTGCGTGCTACTTCTTCAGGTGCTTTGAACTTCTCCAACAACGGTTGCGCGCCTGCGAGGGCCACCATCCCTTGCAAAAAATGAGACGAAGTGCACATGCGCGCGGCCGCCGCGCGCGCATGTCGAAATCCTGCCAAACACAATGGGTTTTCAATAATTTCAAGATGCGATGTTCAGAAAACATATGAAAACATATGGAAGCCCATTGGCTACCTTGTGCACGTATTCGACACGCTGTGCACCGCAGCAGGTATCGTCGCCTGGAAAGCCAACCTCTTCGTCCACCCGGGCCAGTGGGTGTATCGCAGTATGCGGTATTTGCTCGGTCAGCTCGCTATTCCCATTCATGCGGAGATCGTATCCGGCCTCTCCTACAGGGCCCTGGCCACCTTGGACGTATTCATTGCGTACCACGCGGCCTTCATGGGTACGGACCCGCAGAAAATGGCCCTTTGGAACGTATCCCCTGAGGTCGGCACAGAGATCACGTATCCGCGTCAAGACCAGTGGTGGTGGTTGCCCGTATGGCGGTCGTATGGTCAGAGCGACGAGCTTCCGAACATGCTCGATTACCAGGCCTTGCCACCGCAGGTCCACAACGTGCTCGCGGTAGCACTGCCGTATGCAAGCACCGGCCTTCCCGCCAGCAGGCGTATCGGCAATCTCATTGGGCATCTGGGACCGCACGGGTATCAGCCAGGCCCGCACGTGTATCAGCCAGGCAGCCGGGCACCCACGCGCCCGCTCCGCGCCATCGCAGACGACGATGCGTCGCGCCTTTAGTATGCTTCTGGATGCGAAGACCATTCGGTTGAGTATACCCCTACGTGTGACTGGACCTGTTTGCGAAAGCAGGAGAAAGTATGGCACCCCTTTGTGTCCAGAGCCGCGCCGTCTGCGTTCTTCCTTTCTCGCTTCTCTCCTTTCCTCCTTGTCCTGCTCCTCCTCCCCCTCTTCCGCCTTGGAGCCGTATTGGAACTGTCGATGGCCATCTCCCTTTCTCCCTCGCATGTCTGCTTGTACATACGTATAATTTCAGAACTTACCGTGCATGCGATCGTTTACAACATGGTGGACCGTGCGTATGTCACGAACCTTGTATACATGTGTTTCTCTCCCTCCGTCTGGCTGTGCACGCGCGCGTTGGGCACTGAGAGTTAGGATCATAGCGCCATGAGTCTATGAGCAATGCATGCGTCATCCTTGGGACTGTATAACATCAGTGTAACACATGTACTTCTGTAATCGCATCCCCACGAATTTGCCCCAAAAATGTGACCAACTATCTTGGCACTGCGTACCATCTCACGTGTACCGTGTACCACATCATATGTAACAGATGTGATCAACCTCTGTGGGTGTGTACCCCACGCCAGTGTAGTAGCCAGGGTCGTCCGCACGCCACGAAGTGAAGTGTCCCAACGTCATAGGGCGGGAAGCTGGGTGTGGGTGGTCTCGAAGAGTCGTTTGGATATTTGGTAGAGCTTGAACGGCCCCCCCACGAAGTGGGGGTATTGGCTGGTGTCGCAAGAAAACCCTGGCACTGGGCATGAATCTTTAAA
This sequence comes from Prorocentrum cordatum, assembly GCA_963575745.1. Classification (NCBI taxonomy): domain Eukaryota; class Dinophyceae; order Prorocentrales; family Prorocentraceae; genus Prorocentrum; species Prorocentrum cordatum. The sequence continues at coordinate 427,460 of CAUYUJ010012459.1, read as the reverse complement.
ACCCAAGATGGCCCCAAGAGGCGCTCAAGATGGCCCCAAGAGGCGCCCATGAGGCCGCAAGAGGCGCCCAAGATGGTCCCAAGAGGCCCCAAGAGGACTCCCAGAGGCCCCCAAGAGGTTCCAAAGAGGCTCCAAGTTGGCTCCAAGAGGCCCCCAACATGGCCCCAGGAGGCGTCCAAGCGGCTCCAAGAGTCCTCCGGGAGGATCCAATAAGCCCCCAAGAGGCCCCAACATGCTTTCAAGAAGCCCCCCAAAGCCTCTCAAGAGGACCCCATGCGGCGCCAGGAGGCTTCCCCCCTTCCCCAAGAGGACCCCCAGCGGCCCCAGGAGGCTTCCCCCCTTCCTCTCACGCTCATATCCGTAGCCATCTCGGATCAAGGTATCGCCTGTGTTCTTGGATCATGGCTTTGACGGCGAAAGACCTTCATGGCTCTGACTGGCTCTCTGTCTTGCTCTCTCTCTCTCTCTGTCTCTCTGTACTATGTATGTCATACGCAACAAATGCACCATGCGGGGCACATGCGGGGCCCAAACAAGTGATCAACCTCTGCGGGTGTGTACTCCACGCCAGTGTAGTATCCACGATCGTCCGCGCGCCACGAAGTGAAGTGTCCTGACGTCATAGGGCGGGAAGCTGGGTGTGGGTGGTTCCCGAGAGTCGTGTGGATGTTCGGTAGAGCTTGCATTGCCCCCCCACGAAGTGGGGGTATTGGCTGGCGTCGCATGAAAACCCTGGCACTGGGGAGAACACTGAGCGTTCGGGTAAAATGATTGTTATTGTTGTTGCTGTTGTTGTTGATAGTTTCCGATCTGTTCATGTTGTTAGCTTCCTTTTCCTTGCACTTTTTCTTTTCAGGAAATGCAGCCGGAAGACGCAGGATCTCCATTCCACGGGGACCCTGCCCGATTGCGCAGAATGCCCTCGAAGTATGCCCCCAGCAGCCGTGCAGGAGCACCCAGGAGGGCCTCGGCCGAGGGGCATCCAAATACACCCCAACAGGCATCCAAGAGGTATGTGGCCCACAACCTCAATCTGGTGGCGGGAAGGGAACATGCCATTATAGGTTCGCGGACTGCCTTTCCATACGAAAGTGCATCTATACCTCTACATATCACATAGATATAGATAAATCGTTCTATACTTACATATTCAACACATGCGTTCACCCTTGGTGCAACTTTCGGTGTGCGATTCGCGTCGTGTCGGATGTGCAATCTATCGATCTGGTGGGCTCTATGTCTATACATCGGTAACAGTATTTATCCATCGACCTCACGACGACAACATCAGCCAGTCTCACAATCAGTCGGTAACACCATTTGTTGAACATATATACCATCGTTTCAAACCTGTCTAACTATCTATGCATCTAAACAAACACATATGGATGTATATGCCGGTCCCACTATCTGTATATGTGCAGGTGTGCACATATATATATACATATATTTATAAAATAAATATACATATGCACATAGCTTTTCTACATATACTTATGTATACGTAGCACCTTGCAGGCAGATGCGGGTAAGAGTGAGAGGGCGGCGGGGACGCCGTCAGTTTGCGAGACTCTGGAGAGGCCCGCCGCAGGCGCCGACGTTTCACAAATTATGCAACGAGCCCGCCGCAAGCGCCGAGTTGTTCGATAAAAAAATGTGGGTAGGTCGCGGGCGGGTCGCAAATGCGTCGCGGGTGGGTCGCTGTTGGGTCGCGGATGGGTCGCGGGTGGGTCGCGGGGTGGGTCGCGGGTGTGTCGCAAGTGGGTCGCGGGTGGGTCGCGGATGGGTCGCGGGGTAGGTCGCGGGTGGGTCACGGGTGGGTCGCGGGTGGGTCGCGAGGTGGTCGCGGTTGGGGTCGCGGTTGGGTCGCGGGTGGGGTCGTGGGATGGGTCGCGGGGTGGGTCGCGGTGGGTCGCGGTGGGATCGCGGGGTTGTCGCGGGTGGGTCGCGACAAACCCCGCGACTTCGCGACTCACTAACAAACAAACTAGGCAACAAACTAAGCAAAACACCTACCACAACAAGCAAGGGCGGCCAGCGCCGACCCGTCACGGGGTCGGCTTCTGGCCGCCCTGGCAAGGGCAAGGGCGGCCCGCCCCCCCCCCCCCGGCAACAACCACAACAACGACCCCCCCCCCCCCCCCCCCCCCCCCCCCCCACCAACAACGCCATTGAATTCGATTTGTGTGAACATCTGCGGACCTCCTCTCTGGCACCAACGAATCCCTACTGGCAAAAAGCATGTGTGCACCGGCGAAGCAAGGAATTCCTAGGAATCTTTAGGAATACCTGGGAATCCTTCGGAATTCTTAGGAATCCTTAGGAATGTCCTAGGAATCCGTGAGAATGTCCTAGGGATCCTTAGGAACCTGTACAGATCCGTGAGAATGTCCTGTCCGTGTATAGGATCCTATACAGATCCGACACGGACTGTATAGGATCCCATTCAGATCCGATACGGACTGTATAGGATCCCATTCAGATCCGATACGGACTGTATAGGATCCTATACAGATCCGATACGGACTGTATACGATCCTATACAGATCCGATACGGACTGTATACGATCCTATACAGATCCGATACGGACTGTATACGATCCTATACAGATCCGATACGGACTGTATACGATCCTATACAGATCCGATACGGACTGTATACGATCCTATACAGATCCGATACGGACTGTATACGATCCTATACAGGGGTTTGCGCCCCCTGCAAGGCCACGAACCGTGTGAGGGGTGCGCCGAAATGGGCCCGAGGCCTTCGGTTGCGCCCCCTGTGGAGCCACGAACCGTGTGAGGGGTGCACCGAAATGGGCCCGAAGCTTTCGGTTGCGCCCCCTGTGGGGCCGCGAAAGCCTTCGGCTGCGCCCCCTGTGGGGCCACGAACCGTGTGAGGGGTGCGCCGAAATGGACCCGAGACCTTCGGTTGCGGGCTTGTGGGGCCACGAACCGTGTGAGGGGTGCGCCGAAATGGACCGCGAAAGCCTTCGGTTGCGCCCCCTGTGGGGCCGCGAAAACCTTCGGCTGCGCCCCCTGTGGGGCCACGAACCGTGTGAGGGGTGCGCCGAAATTGGCCCGAAGCTTTCGGCTGCGCCCCCTGTGGGGCTGCGAAAAGCTTCGGCTGCGCCCCTTGTGGGGCCACGAACCGTGTGAGGGGTGCGCCGAAATGGACCCGAGACCTTCGGTTGCGCTCCGTGTAAGGCCACGAACCGTGTGAGGGGTGCGCCGAAATGGGCCCGAGGCCTTCGGTTGCCCCCCCTGTGGGGCAACGAAAGCCTTCGGTTGCGCCCCCTGTGGGGCCACGAACCGTGTGAGGGGTGCGCCGAAATTGGCCCGAAGCTTTCGGCTGCGCCCCCTGTGGGGCCGCGAAAACCTTCGGCTGCGCCCCCTGTGGGGCCACGAACCGTGTGAGGGGTGCGCCGAAATGGACCCGAGACCTTCGCTTGCGCCCCCTGTAAGGCCACGAACCGTGTGAGGGGTGCGCCGAAATGGGCCCCAGGCCTTCGGCTCCGCCCCCTGTGGGGCCACGAACCGTGTGAGGGGTGCGCCGAAATGGGCCCGAAACTTTCGGTTGCCCGTCCGGACCCCCCCCCGGTTGTTGTGAGTGTTGTGGGGGGGGGGGGGGGTGTTGTGGGACACGGGTCGGGGCGCCCCGCCCTTACTAACAACAACAACAACCACAACAACAACACCAACACCAACACTAACACCAACACCAACAACAACAACACCAACATTAACAACGCAACAAACATAACCTTCATCACGGATCCCCTATTCAGCCACGCACCCAGGGACAATGAATGACCGTTCGGCCCCCTCACTCAAATATATAAGTGTGCGTGTGTGTGTGTCAGAACTCATTGGGATCTACTGGTGCGCGAGACGGCGCCACTGCCCTGGCAGCGAGTGTCGGTGCAGCGCCCGCCTGCTCTCCAGAAAGCGGTGCGGCGGATCATCTTGCTCTGTCTCTCTCTCTCTCTCTCTCTCTTTCTCTCTCTCTCTCTCCCTCTCTCTCTCTCTCTCTTTCTCTCCCTCCTACTATCTATATCTCTCTCTCTCTCTCTCGCTTTCTCTCTCCATGTCTTTATTTCTTATTTATCTCTCTCTCTCTCTCTCCCTGTCCCTTGTCTGTTTTTTTTGTTTCTCTCTCTCTCTCTCTCTCTCTCCCTCTCTCCGATGCAACAGCGGCAGCAACGACAGCAACGGGAACGACGGTGGCACCAGCACTCAGATCAGCGGCGGCACTCGCTGTGAGCACGTTGCCGATGCGTGATTGTGCTCGCAGGCGCCTCCTGCTGCCTGCCGCTGCACAGTCACGTCTGCTGCTGCGTGCGGGCGTGCGCTGCCGAATGGTGGCGCGTGCCCCTGTTCATGGCGAGTGCTGCTGGAAGGTGCTGAGGGATGGAGCTGCTGCCACGTGCGCACCAGACGGGGGGCATCCATGAGGTGGAGGGAGGAGGGAGGAAGGAGGAGAGAGGAGGGAGGAGGGAGGAGCGAATGATGGCGTGCGCCCCCTGTTCATGGCGAGTGCTGCTGGAAGGTGCTGAAGGATGGTGCTGCTGCCACGTGCGGCTGCCTGCCGCGACACGCTGTGGCCTGCTGCGTGCTGCTCCACGGCGCACCAGACGGGGGGCATCCACGAGGTGGAGGGAGGAGGGAGGAAGGAGGAGGGAGGAGGGAGGAGGGCGGAGGGCGGAGGGAGGAGGGATGAGGGAGGAGGGAGGTGAGGGGGGGCTCTTTGGGAGAGCATCGGGGCCCTTTGGGAGGCGAGGCCCCCTGGGGCTCAGGGGGCCCCCCGGGGCGTTGCGGCGCCCCCCCGGGGGTGGGGTTGAGCGGGCCCCAGGAGACCATTTCCCTCCTCGGAGACACGCAGGAAGAACCCTGGCAGGAAGGACTGCTCGTGAAGTCGGCTGCATCCCCTCCCCCCTCCTCTCCATGCCCCCCTCATTCCTCTCCTCGCCCCTCTCCCCTGCCTCACCTCCCCCCTCCCCTCCTCGCCCCTCCCCTCCTCGGCCCTTCCTCGCCCCTCCCCCCTTGTCTCCTCGCCCCCCCCTCTCGCCGGCCGCCGCTGCGGCCGACACCCCTCCCCCCCCGGGGGCTCCCGCGAGGCCGCGCCGCCGCGCCGCGGGAGGCCCATGGCACAACCCCGGCGGGCGCGCGCGGCGGCGGAGGTCAGGGGGGGAGGGGGGCGGGCGGGCTACAGGCTTGGAGGCGGGGAGGAGCGAGGGAGAGGAGGAATCCCTGAGGCGGGGGGGAGCAAGGAGGAGGGAGGCGGGGAGGAGCGAGGGGGAGGAATCGACGCTCCGGGGCCAGGATCCTGGAAGGCTGCCGCCTCGCCCTACGCCTGCAGGAGGTACTCCGTACCATCGAAGGAAGCCTGCAGCGCAGGAGGGAGAAATAGGGAGGAGGCATACGGGAACACATTTGCTCACTGTACTTACCATTTGCTCTTGCTGTTTTCTTCTCTCCGACGTCATCCCATACAGCTCGACATTGCATCGATGTCTTCTTTGGGGGCCGGTGTCGACTCTTGTGCGCCAGGAACACCTGTCCAGCAGTTGTTCAAGCAGCACCGCATCCACAGTCCGCTGCAGGACATGGACGGGCTCGACGACGCCGAGAGCACTCTTGCACGTCAGCAGCGGTTCCAAGCTCAACTGGCCGGTGCCGGTGGCAGCAGCAGCGACGACAAGAAGATCATGGGAGAGTCTGTGTCGATGAGCGCCTTCAGAGAGATCCTCAAGGAACAGCTTGACCCCATACGCCAGGACATAAACGCGATCAAAACGCATGGAGTCTCGCGTGCAGATCTTGATGCTAAGGGTGCTCCCATTTCCAGCGCCATCGACGACATCACGACGCGTCTGGAGATCCTGGAGTCGCGGGATGCTTCGCGAGCGCCTACTCCAGGTCCATCTGCAAGGACAGGGTCGGAAGCGAGCATTGGCACAAGCACATTCGGGAAACTGCAAGCTTTAGAACGTGAAGTTCAGCAACTCAGACGCCAAGGTGGTCCCAGAGTTCCTCACGATCCGAACGACAAGCGCTCTGTTACAAGTGTCTTTGGGAATCTGGATGGGTTCACTATGACGCATACGGCCTCCGCATGGTTGCGCGATCAGCTATCGCAGTGTGGTGGCCCTTTACCCCATAGCATGTACATGAAAAGGGACTCCACCAACATTCTGTTCGCGGAGTTTTCGGATACGACAGATCGTGACACAGAAGTGGCACTTATCAGGAGCACCCGTCTTCAACATAATGGTAAGGATATCTGGGCGTCACCCGACAGGCCGCCATTGGAGCGCGCGGCACGCAATTACTGCTTCGGACTGAAGTACCTGTTGAAGGACACTTTCAAGCTCCCTTATATCATCAAAATCACGGACTCCTCTCCGTACGAGGTCAGCGTGGGCGGAGAGCCCGCTCTTACAGTGACGGTGGCCCGCAATACCGTGAAGAAGGAGTGGGCCGACACATGGGCCAGTTGGAAGGAACTCCAAGAACACGAAGGCCTCAAGGAGCTGGAAGATAAATGCAGTGCTTTACTTACTCGGTCCCTTGGCGGCATGAAGGGTCAGCCGAAGGGGAAATCGAAAGGGCATTAGGAAACGCGGCATCTGTCAGGTACAGTCCAGCCTGGCATGAGAGCCCGCAGCGATGGACCACATCTTTTTCAACATGCTGTTCCTAATATTGGGCGTCTCTTGGGCAAAGATACCGTTACGCCTTCAGCTACGGAGCCGCACTCATTTTCTACAGCAGGCACGGGCAAAGATACCAGGCCGCTACACCTACATGCTTCATCTGTTTGTACATCTTCATCTTCATCCTCTATTTCCCCAACTCCTTGCGCTACGATTTCTTCCTCCATTTGTCCAGCTTCATTGTCTCACTCTTCCACGCGACTGCACACGTGGTTCCAGCCTCGACGAGAATGTCAACCACTTCGCACGCAGATGTTTGGCACTTGGAATGTCGAAGGCCTCCGTGGGGATTCATATGTCAAGTTGTCTGAAGTAACTGTATCAATGGCTGCCCATCGCATCGCCGTCTTGGCCATACAGGAGACTCAATTACACGGTTCCGAGTATTACGATTACGATGGGTTTATGGTTTGCTTATCTGGGGAGCCTGACGATGCAAAACGTTCTGTAGCGAGGGTCGGCTTCATCGTTGCTCCATGGGCCCGTTCTGCTATAGTAGCGTTCCGGGCGGTATCACCACGATTGGCGTCTTTACGAATCAGAGTGCAACATGGCATTTTGACGGTCGTGTCGGCCTACGCCCCACAGAGCAAGTACGATTACGATGTCCGCCAGTCTTTCTTCGCAGAATTGCTGGAAACAATACGGCCGACGACACAACACAGCACTACGTTTGTATTGGGCGACTTCAACGCCAAGTTACTCCAGCAACATCCCGGCGAAGAGCAATACATTGGTCCACATCTCTTTCTTGCTGATTCTCTTCATAGTTCCGTAAATTTGACAAGCACATCAAACAAACAACTTCTGCTTGAACATTGTGTCGCTACGGACATGGTTATTGCGAATACGTTTTTTTGACATTCCGGACGATCAGCGAGTTACATACAGAGATCTTGGCGTGGCCCCAATGGACGACGATATTTTGCCAGATAAGTTCGCTCAGATCGACCATGTGCTTTGTCATACCTCTATGCTTCCTTGGGTGAAGCTCTGCAGAACGCACCGGGGCGTTGCTCTGAACAGCCACCATTATTTGTTGACGGCGGAATTTGGCTTACAATTTCAGGCTTCGGCGGCACATACACGAACCTATGTCGACAAAGCTTCGGTGCGGGACCCGGCCTTGCAGATCGATTTCACGAAGCGTTTTTACAGCAAGTGGCAATCTTTTAGCGTTGCAAGTTGTTCTCTTGACGAAGCTGCGGAGCAAATCGAAGATGCGTTTGGTGCTGCTGCAGATACGTTGCCTCGCAGGGCTCAGCCGGCCCGGCGACCTTGGATATCGCAGGCTACTTTGGACCTCATCGAACAAAATAACAATTTCAGGCGAATGGGCGACGCTCGCAACGAGAGCTCTCTCAAAAAGGCGATCAGGAAGGCAGCGCGGGCTGACCGCACAACTTGGATGAACGATTCTCTGGTGGGGGGGAACTGGGACGCAGTCAAACAGCTACGGCAGAAGCCTCAGACAAAGCAAGCTGGAGACAGGGACTTGAACAACAGCTTGACCGATACCGCGAGCCGTCCGGATGCTTTGGCCGACTACTTCGAGAAAGTGCAGTGGCAAGTTACTTTCCCAGAGGTGGTTCCTACAGCTACCCGCCCTCTTGGTACAGAGTTGTCCATATACGTGCGTCAACTTACATTGAACGAACTGATTTCGTGTTGAGAAAGATGAAGAACGGAAAAGCAGCCGGCCCTGATGACGTACCACCAGATGTTTGGAAGGTTGTATCTACAGATGTACACGCTTGCCAAGCACTATTGCACGTTTGTCAACGGTGTTGGTCCCAGAAAGGCATACCGGAAAAATGGCGCATGGCGAATGTCATCTTGCTTTTCAAGAAAGGAAACGCAACTTTTTCAAGCACAACTATCGTCCGATCTCGTTGCTCTCGGTGGGATACAAAGCCCTCGCGGCGATGTTGCATCAGCGACTGCTTCAAGGAGGTGCAGAAGATCGATTACGACACTCACAGTTTGGATTCCGGCCTCGCCGGGGCACCGCCGACGCGCTCATGCTCGCGCATGATCGACGCAACGCTGATGAATAAGAACGAAGGTATTATTTTGCTTCTCCTTGATTGGGCCAAGGCGTTCGACCGATTGAAGCCAGAGTGTTTGTGCGCAGCTTTGACAAGGTTTGGGCTACCGCAACCTTTCGTGCAAATGGTCAGAGGAATTTATTCGCGCAGGTATTTCACTATACTAGACCATTGTGGTAAATCTTCGCAACGACGCCAAGCTGCCGGTATTGCACAGGGATGCCCGTTGTCACCGTATTTATTTATTATTGTGCAGACGGTGATGCTTCAGGACGCTCTGTCGGACCTGTGCCTTCAACACGATCCAGGCTGTGTGGTCTCTAGGGATATTCTGTACGCCGACGACACTGCGTTGGTATCTCAACATGAAGGAAACCTACCGATCATGCTGGACGCAATTGTGGCAGAGGGGCGGAAGTACGGATTGGAATTGAATTGGGACAAGACGGTGCAACTTCAAATCGGTTCTGTTGGCTTTGTGAGATCGCCGGATGGGGATCCGATCAAGATTGTCAAGGAAGCTATTTATTTGGGGGGGCTCGTAACCCATGACGGACGCGTTGGCAGTGAACTTTCGAGACGACTTGGAGAAGGCAGAGGTGTTTTTCCAACAACTTACTAAATTGTGGACACACTCCGCGGTTGGTTGGCGACGCAAGATACTCATATACAACAGCTGCGTGCTCAGCAAACTGTTGTACTCGTTGGATTCGCTGTGGCTTCTCGAGCACGACAGAGACAGGCTCGACGCATTCCACTGCAAATGTTTGCGCCGCATTTTAAGGATCCCACATTCTTACATCTCGCGCGTCAGTAACGTGAACGTACTGGAGAGAGCTGGATCACAACCGTTGTCCTCAATCTTACGTGAGCGGCAAGTGCAACTCTACCGGAGAATTGCTTCTGAGACCGGCGGGTCGCTCGTGAGGCACGCCCAAAAATTGGGCTGACCGCAGACGCCGGGGGCGCCCCAGACAGCAATGGGCAGCCTCTGTGTATCGAAGCATAGCTGTCTTGTGACGTCACGCATGAATGCCGAACTTTTTAATACGCCTACGCGTCTGTAAGGGATGCAAGGCCGCAGTCAGTCAGTCATACGGGAAGATGCACCTCCTCCTCCTCCTCCTCCTTCTCCTCCTCCTCCTCATCCTCATCCTCCTCCTGCTCCTCCCGTCTCCTACCTCCTCCTCCTCCTCCTCCTCCTCCTCCTCCTCGTCCTCCTCCTCCTCCTCCTCCTCCTCCTCCCTCCCAGAGGGGGCCCGTCAACGCTGAGTCGAATATGTGCCCATGACTTTTCCGATGACACCGAGACCTCTTATCGCGGGCGCGGGTTGTGACTGCCTCTTCGGTGAAACGGGCGGGCGTGCGTCTGCGTTGAGCGCGCGCGCCGATTCAGGCAGGCGAGACCATCTGCGCCTGGAAGTCTGAGCAGGCAGGGGCAGAGGTCTCCTCCTCCCTCCTCCCTCCTCCTCCTCCTCCTCCCCCTCCTCCTCCTCCTCCTCCCTCCCTCCCTCCCTCCCTCCCTCCCTCCCTCCCTCCCTCCCTCCCTCCCTCCCTCCCTCGTCGCCCTCCCTCCCTCCCTCCCTCCCTCCCTCGTCGCCCTAATTGTCCCTCCTGCCCCCGCGCGCACGAGCGGCAGAGGCATGCGCAGACGAGTCAGAGGCACCCGGTCTTGGCACAGCTCCCGTAGCACTCGTGCACGTCCATGTGCAGCAGCTTCCTGTGCCACTCGAAGCCGTCGCTGCCGCCGAGGGACGGCAGCCGATGGACAGGCTCCTCTTCTTCTTCGCCGTCCTCCTCCTCTAGAGGAAGGAAACAACGCCACAGCCACAAACTTGTGGCGCCCCGCGCGGAGTTCCTGGATCTGCGCTGGACCCCCCTCCCTGGCGCGCCGAGCGCGCCGGGGGCGGCCCAGCGCGGACCCAAGATATCCGTGCGGAGCGCCGAACGTTTATGTTTATGGCGTTTTTTCATCTTCGATCCTCCTCCCCCTCCCCCTCCTCCGACTGCACCTCCGCGCCGTCGGCGCACTCCTCCCCAAAATAGAGCAGGTCGTAGTGCCCAGGCCGGAGCTGCAGGTGCACCACCGGCGCCGCCACGGCCCCGCTCTCCGGGGCGCCCGCGGGCATGTTGTAGTCGCAGAGGGGGACGTCCTTCGAGCCGCGGCGGTCGAGGAGCACGACCCGGAGCCCGACGCCCAGGGCCGCGGGCAGCGCGCCGAGGACCACGCCCTCCGCCTCCGTGCCCATGGGCAGGACCACGCGCCGGCAGAAGTCCTCCACGCCCCCGTACCTCGGAGCAAGGCGAGCCGAGGCCGGGAGCGGCTCGTCCGGGGAGGAAGGGTATGCCCACACCGCTGCGCGTTCCCCTAATTATCGCTCCCCCGCCCGCCTCGGCCTCCCGGGAGGCCCCTCGTCGCCACCGCTGGGCTCGCGCCTCGACGTCCTGGTCCGAGCGCGCACCCCCGGGAGAGGTCCGGGGAGCAGCGGTGGGTCGGTGCCTTGTCGTGCCCCCAGCGCAGAGTCGGCCCCCGCGACCCTTCACCCGGGGGGCCCCAGCGCACGCGGTGTCCGAGCTGCCGCTCGCCCCGGCGGCGAGGGCTCCCCCCTCGCCCCCCCCCATCCCCCCGCAGGCCAACTGCCGCCGTCTCGGCTCGCCCTCCTCGGAGCACCCCTGCGCCAGGCAGACGACCTCGTACGAGATGCCCGCGCTCGCCTCCTCTTCGGTGGCAACTCGTGGGAGCCTCCCATGCCAGCTTGCTGGCCCCTGCGAGACGACGCTCGCTGACGCTCACTTGACGCCTATTCGACGCGACATCGACGCTCATCGATGCCAATTCGGCGCCCTTCCATCGATCCCCAGACGCCAGCGCACGCGAATGCACGCAGGACGGAATTTCGAGGACGCCCCAGGCGCCCATCACTTGCTGCCGAGCCCTCCCCTTCCCCCTCCCCCAGCGGGCCGAACCCGCTCCGCTGGCGGGACGTCCCTCAGCAGGGGAGGACCCCCTCGGCGATGGGGCGAGGGAGGGACGGGAGGACGCGGAGGACGAGGACGCGGGAAGGCGGGGAGGGAGGCAGGGAGTGGGGAACCTGCCCGGGAGGGAGGGAGGGATGAGGGGGCAACGATGAGGGGGGGATATGCCTGGGGGGGGAGCATGGACCTGGGATCGGCGATACATCGCCAGTAGATCGGCGATAGGCACCCGATGGTGAATCCGCACCTTTCTGGGCAGGTTGGGGCGCTTGGGCCCCTGACGGCGATCAGTGGGCGAATTGGGGGTCGATGCATGCCCCTATGCCTAGCCCACCTCCTATCGTTGACCCTGAATGGCGGAAGCGGGGGACACACCAGGCGCCCAGGAGTCGCTACCAAAACTCCTCGTCGTGGGCCAGCTTGCGCAGGCACGCGGCGGCCACGTGGCGCAGTGCGCGCACCAGGGCAAGGTCCAGGGCGCTGCCTGGGTGGCCCATGCTCCGGCGCAGCGCCGTCGCCACCGGCACCGTCACCTGCGCGGCCTCCTCCTCCTCGCCCGCGCCTGGGGGAGCAAAGATACACCGATGCCGCTGCTCCCCGGACCCTTAGCTGCCCCGAAACGCAGCTTGCAGCCCGCAGCGTGCTGACACAGAGTGCAACGCGTGGGTTCAAAACAAAAAAGTCTGGCGCTACATGTTCGCCAAAACGCGGGCCAATGCGTGCGTAAGAGACGTGTTAAACATGGTACGTGTTGCGTTTCGACATGTGCGTATCAGGGCAGCTAAGCTTGGACCTCTCCCGGGGTGCGTTCTGGCCCCGATTTGGTGGGGGGAACAAGGGAAAAAGCGGGGACCATGACCAAGACCGAACACGGAAACTTCGCCGTCGATCTTGGTCACCGTCCATCTAGATCCGCGATGATTCGTCGATCATCCTCGCGTATCGGCAACGGTCGGCATGGATCCTGACCAAGATCGGCGCCGACAAGATCCCTCGACACCTTGGACTTGTTCAACGTGTTTCTTCTACCAAGTTCTGGGCAGGATTTCGGGGCGAATCCAACAGTGGTGACGAGCCCAGACATCCGATGTACTATCTTTGTTCAGTGCGGGGTCCCTGAAAGTCTGGACCCTTTGCCCACGGCCACTTTTGAACCTTCCGCCGTTTTGTGACGGTCCTGGGGTCCGGCGAGAGCCCCCAGGGGCCGACAACTACAACAAGCTGTCGCATTGGATTTTCCAATGGACGAGAAGGCGGAGGAGGGGGCGGAGACGGAGGAGGAGGAGAAGGAGGAGGTGGAGGCGGAGGCGGAGGCGGAGAAGGAGAGAGAGGAGGAGGATGAGGCGGAGGCGGAGGCAGAGGAGGAGGAGGAGGAGGCGGAGGCGGAGGCGGAGGCGGAGGCCGAGGCGGAGGAGGGGGAGGAGGCGGAGGAGGAGGAGGAAGAGGAGCAGGCGGAGGCGGAGGAGAAGGAGAACGATGAGGAGGCGGAGGAGGAGGAGGAGGAGGAGGAGGAGGATTGGAGGTCTGGGGAGCAGCGACGTCGGCAGCACGGTCTCTCCCCGCCCGCGCCGGCGCCGTCGTCCCACGTGCCGCCCGCCGCGAGGCGCCGGACGCGGGCGAGCAGGCCCTCGTGGCCTTCCTGTTGGACACGCGCTAACATCAGGTCGGGCATGTCCTCCGACTGGCGGATTTTGGACAGAAGCTGAGCAATGTTAGAAACATATTGCAAAGGTGATTGAAACACAACAAAACATCCACGTGCTTTTCTTCCACGTGAGTGAAACATAACAAATCATTCCACGTGTGGCAATGTATGAGTTTTCTTCCTGCAGAGGGACATGCCCGACACAACGCTAACGTGACTGGGGGCGTGGGCGCCAGGTCCACAGATCGGAGGATGTCATGGCCCCTGGGGCGGCGGGGTCGTCGGCAGTCTGCGAGGCTCTGCAGGAGCCCGCCGAAAGCGCCGATGTCTTACGCACTGTACCGAGAGCCCGCTGCAGGCGCCGAATGTTCGTCAAAGGGAGGCGGGTGGGTCGCGGGTGGGTCGTGGGTGGGTCGCGGGTGGGTCGAGGAGTGGGTCGCGAGGTGGGTCGCGGGTGGGTTGCGGACGGGTCGCGGGCGACGACGCCGACGACGACGACAACTACCACGTGAAAGACTGTTCGCTCTCTCACGCTCGCCTGTCACTCAACATGTATCTCCCACACCCTCAATACTCGTCCTCTTCTTGTGTGATTGTGCCACCTTTGGGTGGTATATCTTCCCTTCCTGTCACGTGTAAGTGGCGCAACCCATAATTATCCTGGCGAAGGGCCCAACCATACGCAATTCCGAATGCCGCCGTTGTAAGTATCGTCGTTGGTGGAACACCATATGGGGCCACGAAGCGTGTGAGAGGTGCGCCAAATGGAGGTGGAACTGCATGCGGACCCTGCCACTGGGGCCTTCGGTGGAGCACCCTGTGGGGCCGCGAAACGTGTGAGGGGTGCGCCGAAATGGAGGTGGAACTGCATGCGGACCCTGCCATTGGCGCCCTCGGTGGAGCTCCCTATGGGGCCGCGAAACGTGTGAGGGGTGCGCCGAAATGGAGGTGGAACCGCATGTGGACCCTGACACTGGGGCCTTCGGTGGAGCTCCCTATGGGGCCACGAAACGTGTGAGGGGTGCGCCGAAATGGAGGTGGAACCGCATGCGGACCCTGACACTTGGGCCTTCGGTGGAGCTCCCTATGGGGCCACGAAACGTGTGAGGGGTGCGCCGAAATGGAGGTGGAACCGCATGCGGACCCTGACACTTGGGCCTTCGGAGCTCCCTATGGGGCCACGAAACGTGTGAGGGGTGCGCCGCATGCGGACCCTGCCACTGAGGTGGAGCTCCCTATGGGGCCACGAAGCGTGTGAGGGGTGCGCCGAAATGGAGGTGGAACCGCATGCGGACCCTGACACTTGGGCCTTCGGTGGAGCTCCCTATGGGGCCACGAAACGTGTGAGGGGTGCGCCGAAATGGAGGTGGAACCGCATGCGGACCCTGACACTTGGGCCTTCGGTGGAGCTCCCTATGGGGCCACGAAACGTGTGAGGGGTGCGCCGAAATGGAGGTGGAACCGCATGCGGACCCTGACACTGGGGCCTTCGGTGGAGCTCCCTATGGGGCCACGAAACGTGTGAGGGGTGCGCCGAAATGGAGGTGGAACCGCATGCGGACCCTGACACTGGGGCCTTCGGTGGAGCTCCCTATGGGGCCACGAAACGTGTGAGGGGTGGAACCGCATGTGGAGGTGTGAACCGCATGCGGACCCTGACACTCCTTCGGTGGAGCTCCCTATGGGGCCACGAAACGTGTGAGGGGTGCGCGAAATGGAGGTGGAACCGCATGCGGACCCTGACACTTGGGCCTTCGGTGGAGCTCCCTATGGGGCCACGAAACGTGTGAGGGGTGCGCCGAAATGGAGGTGGAACCGCATGCGGACCCTGACACTTGGGCCTTCGGTGGAGCTCCCTATGGGGCCACGAAACGTGTGAGGGGTGCGCCGAAATGGAGGTGGAACCGCATGCGGACCCTGACACTTGGGCCTTCGGTGGAGCTCCCTATGGGGCCACGAAACGTGTGAGGGGTGCGCCGAAATGGAGGTGGAACCGCATGCGGACCCTGACACTTGGGCCTTCGGTGGAGCTCCCTATGGGGCCACGAAACGTGTGAGGGGTGCGCCGAAATGGAGGTGGAACCGCATGCGGACCCTGACACTTGGGCCTTCGGTGGAGCTCCCTATGGGGCCACGAAACGTGTGAGGGGTGCGCCGAAATGGAGGTGGAACCGCATGCGGACCCTGACACTTGGGCCTTCGGTGGAGCTCCCTATGGGGCCACGAAACGTGTGAGGGGTGCGCCGAAATGGAGGTGGAACCGCATGCGGACCCTGACACTTGGGCCTTCGGTGGAGCTCCCTATGGGGCCACGGAACGTGTGAGGGGTGCGCCGAAATGGAGGTGGAACCGCATGCGGACCTTGCCACTGGGGCCTTCGGTGGAGCTCACTATGGGTCCACGAAACGTGTGGCCATGATGGAGACGGCGATGATGATGACGACGATGGTGATAAGAACGATGATGATGATGATGATGATGCTGATGATGATGACGATGATGATGATGATGATGATGATGATGAGAGGGAGGAGGGAGGAGGGGGAAGAGGAGGAGAGGAGAGGACGCGGGCACCGTCTCTTCAAAACGAGGACCCAACACCACAGGATGGTTGGGAAAAACAGAAGAGCAACAATGCGCCACCGTGCCTCTGGGCACGGGGTGGTCATGCCCCCAGGTCCTATTCGTAATCCTCTAAGCCCCAATCCTCACTCCTGAAGAGTCTCCTATGGGCCCAGACCCCAAATTGCCAAATCACATCATCTTGGGTTTGGCGCGTGCCCCCTGGGGTTCCTGGCACCTTCCCGCATGACTTGTTGGGGCTGAAGAGGACCGCAAGACGGGCAAAAAGAGCACTGATAGACTCCCAAGATGGTCCAAGAGGGTGGTCCAAGAGGGCCATGAAACGCC
Organism: Prorocentrum cordatum; assembly: GCA_963575745.1. Taxonomy (NCBI): domain Eukaryota; class Dinophyceae; order Prorocentrales; family Prorocentraceae; genus Prorocentrum; species Prorocentrum cordatum. The sequence continues at coordinate 411,162 of CAUYUJ010012459.1, read as the reverse complement.
TATAGGTCTCTCCAAGAGGCCCAAGATGGCCCCAAGACGGCCCAAGAAGCCTCAAGGACGCTGAAGTGGCCTCCAAGAGGCCTTCCAAGAGGACCCCCAGAGGCCCAAGTATCCCCTCAAGATTTATGAGAGATGTTGGCGTTCTCGCCTTTTCGGCTTCCCGACGCTCTAAGCCAGCCCAAAAGGCCCGAAGATCGCCCCAAGACGGCCCAAGAGGCCTCCAAGACGGCCCCGAAGCGGCCCGAGAAAGCCCCAAGACGGCCCAAGACGCCTCACATACGGTCCAAGAAGCCTGGGGCTCCAAGAGAGGGCCCAGACGGGGGAACCGAACGGACAGTTCGAGCCCTCGGCCCCGAGAGGCCGCCAAGAGGCTTCCAATAAGCTTCCAAGAGGGCCGTACACTTCCCTCAGGATGGCCCCCAGAGTGCTCCGAAGAGAGCCCAAGAAGCATCCTTGAGGACTCTGACCCACAACGCAGGCACGATGGTGGGATGGGCCGAAGGCCATTTGATAATGAAAAGAGAGAGAGAGAGAGAGAGAGAGAGAGAGAGAAAGAGAGGGCGAGGAGGAAGGGAGTGGACGAAGGGAGGAAGGAGGGGAGGGGGCAAGGAGGAGGGAGGGAGAAGATGGAGGACGAGAGGGATTCGCAAGAGGAGATGGCAAGGAAGTCGCAATGAGGGCGCGGGGAGGAAGTCTCGAGCAGAAGTGCGATGCCAGAGCGCCGCGAGAGCGATTCGTGAGTGCGTTGCAAGGAAGTCTGCGGCGACAGCGCGGCTCCTGGATTGAAGCCCCAGGCGGGAATCGCTGCTGTAGTAAGCCGGGGGCCAAAAAGACAGGGTGAGGCTCAATACTGCCTCTTGTAAGAACGTGGTGCGAGCCCCAGGAGGGGCACTTCAATCGAACAATACGGTTGGCACCAGAGGGGGGGGATCAACAAGTAGTAGTCTTGATGAACGAAAGCTATAACCACGCTCCTGGTTACAGGAGTCGTTTGAGGGGGCCTTTGGGGGCTTCTACGACGCGTCGTCTGGGGCTGGAAGAGATCAACGAACAACGGAGGTGCCCGAGTCTGGCTCTGCATTGCACGTCGCTTGAGCCGAATCATGGTGCATTGGGACCCTCGCGCGCGCTTCGCGCGGGCTCAAGTTCCAGCCAAACACCGCACACCGAGGCATGCTGTTCTGCACCGCCTGACAATGGAGATCTTCTCCTGCTCTGGCTCTGATTCCTGCTGCTCCTTTCCTCCCCCACCCCCCCTCCGTGTCTCTTTCCTTCTCCTCCTTGCTCCGCTGCCTCCACGCCCGCCACCTCCTCCTCCTCCACCTCCTCCTCCACCTCCTCCTCCGCTTCCGTATGCGCCTTCTGCGGTACTCTCGGCCTCGATCGTCGACGAGCCTCCTACCTGGGTCCCCGTCTCATCCACGGTCAATTTTCTGATGGCCTCCAGGATGCCCCCAAGACAGGCTCGACAGCTCAGGGGCAAGGGCCCTAAAGGCCCGCAAGGGATCCCCAGGAGGCACCCATGACGCCAGAATCCTCCAAACACCGTGGGGAAACAACTGATTTTGGCCTTCACGCCGATGCGCTTTCGGCGTGCTTCCGAGGCTTCAAGATGGCTCCAAGATAGGCCTATTCAGAACCACTGCCTGCATTCAACCTTGAAAGCCCGCGCCCTCTCAGGGGGCCGCTTGGGGCGTCTTGGCCGTCTCGAGACCGTTTCGGGCCGTCTCGGAACGCTCTCGGGGTCCTCCGGGCGCCTGCCGTAGGCAACTTGGGCCGCCGGGAGTCTGGAGGCTGTCTTGGCCGATCGTGGGACGCCCCTGGGGCCGTCTCGGAACTCCGAGGGCCGGCCGGGGAGCCCCCAGGGAGGGGGGGGGCCGCTCTGTGCAAGCGGGGCCCCCCCTGGTGCCCCGGGGCCGGGAGCTTCCGTGTGTGTGGATGTATACGTGTATACAGATATGGCGGGCTGCGCATGGGCCGCGTGCCGCCCCGGCCCCCCCTCCCCTCCCCCCCTCCCCTCCTCGACTGCTGCTCTCTGCCGCTGGGCTTCTTCGATGCGTTAAAAAATATATACAGATATTTATGTGTATACACACCAAACGTGTACGCATGTCAGAGGGCTCTTGGGTGTTCGTCGGCACCTGGCGGGGCGCCTTTCGGAAACCTCGTCGAGGGCGGCTTGAAGCCTCTTGGGGGCCGTTTTGGGGCTTCTTGGGGCTTCTTTCGGGCCTCTTGGCGGGCCTCTTGGGACCTCGAGGCGCCTAGTCGGGACCTCTTCGGGTCTCTGGGTCCTGGGAGGGGAGAAGGCTGGAATTGTAGGTTCGTGTTTCGACTCTTGGGGCTCTCTTGCGCCGCTTTGGGGCCCCTCTGGGCCATCTTGGGGGGCCTCTTGAGTCGCCCTGGGGCCCTCTCGAATCATCTTGTGGCTCCTGAGAGGTCTCTGGCGCCATCTTGGGGTTTTCTTGGACCACTCTTGGGCCGTCTCGGGGCGATCTTGGGCGCCTCTTGAGCCGCCTGGGAGCGTTGGAAGCCCCAAAGGTAAGAACGCCAACATCCTTCAAAAACCTAAAAGCATTTTTCAAGTTCGGCGTCTTGGAGCACTCGTCGGAGTCCTCTTGGAGCCTTCTTCGGCCGCCTTGGAACCTTTGGTCCGTTTGGAAAGCTCGTCGGAGACTCCTGGAGGCCGTTTTCTCTGGAGCGGCCAAGAGGGGGGTGTCCAAGAGGGGGGGGTGCAAATCATGATCGGCGGCATGCGCGCGGCCCAGCGGGGGGGCCAGGGACGTAATGAGATAAGAAGGGGCGCCATGAAAGCTGGGAAAATATCATGGCCCCCGCCATGATATCCCCCCCCCCAGTCATCACCCCCCTCTTTGCCGCCCCCGACGTTTCCGGGGTGTGGCTCGGGGCGGTCTTGGGCCGCCGGGGCGGCTGTCTGATCGCTCTGGCATGCACCCGATGTGCGGCCCCCCCAAACAGCGGGCCCGACTCCGCAGCGCCCCGAAAAGTGCCGCCCCCCCCCAGGATTAGGTCGGGCCTGCCCCCCTCTACAGGGGGATTTTGGACGCCAAATAAAAAAGTACCCGACAAATGCTCAAAGGATGCCCAAACATTCTCAAAAAATAGCCCCCAGACTATTGTTTGACTATTCTTGAATATTCCCCCTGTTGAGGGACAGGCCCGACTTAACACCAGGAGTAGAAACCTGGATCGGGGGGGAGTTTCGGGGAGAAGACACCCCACGAGACACGAGGCCAGAGGCTCCTCGTCTGGCGACGGCCGAGCCTGCACGCGGGGCACGCCGCGACTTTTCCCCCCCAGGGTTGCCCCTGACTCGGGGCTCGTCTTCGGGTCATAACTGAAGGGGCCCCAGGACACACAAAGAAATACACACACATCAACATTTTCCCAATCATTTTCCCAGCTTTTTTTTGTCTTCCCCACCACTTCCCATCTTTTCCAATCTTTTCCTGGGAAACGACGATTCTTTGTGTGTCTGTGTGTGTGTTTTTTCCCTCCTGGACAGCTCGGGCCTCCGGCGGCCGCTTGGGGGCGATCCGGGCAGGCCAGGAGCGCCCGCGGCGAGGGCACCGCGGCGAGGCACGCACCCCCGAGGATTGGAGGCCGCTCCGAGCGGACGGACACGCCCGCAGTCCTCGGACCGCAGATCTCCCGAGATCGTTGAAGGGGCCCCGGGACACACAAATAAAGACACGCAGATAAGACGATCCCCCATGTTTTCCCATATTTTTTCTGGGCTTCTGTCTTCCCCCACCCCTGCCCATATTTTCCCATGTTTTCTGGGGAATCGACGATTCGTTGTGTCTGTGTGTTTCTTTTCCTCCCGAGATCGTCCCCTGCCGGGGCAGGGTCGGCGCCCTCGCTCCCTTCTTCACGACTCCCCCGAGTCCTGGTGGCGCGCGTCCTCGAAGCGGACCGCCCCCAGGTTGTGGCAGACCTTGGGCAGGAACCTCCTCCTCCTCCTCCTCCTCCTCCTCCTCCTCCCCCTCCTCCTCCTCATCCTCCTCCTCCTCCTCCTCCTCCTCTTCCTCCTCCTCCTCCTCCTCCTCCTCCTCCTCTTCTTCCTCCTCCTCCTCCTCCTCCTCCTCCTCCTCCTCCTCCTCCCCCTCCTCCTCCTCCTCCTCCTCCTCCTCCCCCTCCGCTTTCCTATAGGCCTACGACGAGATGTTCTCAGAACCCAAGCGCGTTTATATTCAGACCATCAGCCCGATGTGTGAAAACAAAACAGGCTCAGCCAGAGCTGTTCTGAGAACATTTCCTGCAGACCGCAAAAGGGTTCTTGGAGCATTCGCTGGTGGGCCTACAGACTAGCCAGGGCGTTTCGCCACTGCTTGAAGACCTGCGCTCCCCAGGCCGCGCGCCGCGCGCCCTCCTGCGCGGCGAGCAGCTGCAGCAGCCCGAAGCCCACCGCGCGGTAGAAGCAATTGCCGTCGCCGCGGATCCGCCGCCAGCCGCGGTAGCCCATCGCCTCGCACGGGCGGCGAGTGAACGGCCAGGACCCAGAGATCCAGCGTATTGAAAACAGTCGAGCCGGTATTTCCTTAAAAATCACGACGTCGGATCTCTGGGGGGAGCTCGTGGACGGCGCGTCGCGGCGGCGGCCCCGGCGACGCGCAGTGTCCTGCGGGCGGGCATCGTGTCGCTCCGCTCCGCGGGGCGGGAGGCCGTGGAAGGCTCGGGTCGTGGACGCCTGGGACATGGGGACGTGAACAGCATGTCGCGCCGAGGGTCCACAGAGGCCTCCTGTGGAAGGGGTCGGTGTAGATGTGGTCGAAGATCGCGCCGCATCGCCGATACATCGGCGATGCATCGGCGATGCACCGGCGATGCATCGCCGACGTGGGCGACGCATCGGCGAAGTCGGCGTGGAGAAAATCGGGCTCCACATCGAGCCGCATCGGCGATCCATCGAGGGTGCGGAACGATCCTCGGACCCCATCAAGGCCCGACCCCACCTAAGAGGCCTGGAGGAAAGGGTCCGGACCCGCGTGGACGCCGTGCGGAAAAGATCGGCACGTCAGATGTCTGGGCCCACATGCCATACCGCCGTTTGCAAAATAAACGCCCACGTGCGGAAGTACCGAGAGCCCCGCCCCGCGCCCCGTATTTCAATGTTGGCCACCAAACACGCCGAAGGGGAGTGCGAAGCGTTGCGAAATAAACGCCCACTTATGTTGGACTGCCCAGCCCTCCCCGTCAACCTTGAAATGCGGGAATAGGGGGCGCACTTCCTCGTCTTGTTTTCGATCCCTAAGATGGGCGTTTCTTTCGCAAACGGCCGTACCCGCGCCCTCGTGGCCTGGACTCCGGGGCGCGATCCCGTGACGCACGCGGCCGCATGGAGAAAAGCAGTCCGCGCGGTGCCGCGCGCGGAGCCACTCGGAGAGCAGCCCGTGGGATCGCGGCCGGAGGGCCCCGGGCCGCGAGGCCGCGGGTGCAGCGGCGGCCAGTCCACACTCCTCCTCCTCCTCCTCCTCCTCCTCCTCCTCCTCCTCCTCCTCCTCCTCCTCCCTCTTCCCCCCTCCTCCTCCTCCTCCTCCTCCCTCTCCTCCCCCTCCTCCCCCTCCTCCTCCTCCTCCTCCTCCTCCTCCTCCTCCTCCTCCTCCTCCTGGAAACCTTCCACAAGAAACCCAATCCTGAGACCCCAGGGCGTCCATGGATTCCTGGTGTGGGAGCGCCGTGCCTGTTTCACCGCAGGGCCATCGAGGCCACAGAAGCCCGGGGCACCCTGGAGGCGAGCAGGGCGCCTCTTGGCATGGGCCCCCACACTGTGTGGAGCTGCGCGCGGGCACGCACTCTCGGCGTCGGCGCTCGGTGTGTGGGGCAGGAGCGGGGAGAGCACGAGGGCCTGGCCCCCCATGCGGGGCTCCCGATCTGGCCACAGAGCATCTGCGCGGTTGCCCTGGAGACGCCGACCGCAACCTTCCAAACTTACGTGCACATCGGCCAGAACGTCGGACGGCGCCCAGACCCAGACATGTTCCCGTCGTCACAGAAATCAGGACGGGCGGGCCCTGGGGCCGTCAAAAAACGACTCGGGACGAAAAGCAGGTCTTGGGGAAAGGGTCGGGACTTCCGGGGACGACGCCCTGAAAAATCAGGTCGTAGCATGCCTTGGGACGCTTCCCGCCCAGGACCGCCTCCAACGCCCGCACCTTGTCGCCGAAGTCACGGTTGAACCGGAAGTCCCAAGCGAGCGAGCTCAGCGCCTCGCACCGGCTCACGTTCACCAGCGGCATCTTCCGCGCCGTGGGCTCCTTGAGCAGGAGGGGGCGGGGGGCGGAGGGGGAGGTAATGGCAAGGTAACATCGGCGAAGCCTCCGCACCGCTACGCCGCTACGCGGCAGCACCAGGCTAGGCCCACTCCATGTCTGGGTAAGGCCAGAAAGCTCTGAATCAATGACTTTGGCCAGCAACTTCGCCTGCCGCAACTCCTTTGCATTCAACCGCCGAATCGGGCGGAAAACAACCGTTCAGGCGGGCGACATTTTTAGGGTCCAGCACAGGGACCTCCACCGCATACTGCCAGAACCTGACGGGACCCTTGCGACCACCGACCCCAGGCACCCCAGGCGGCCCGCTAGCGGGCCCCGATGATTGGGAGGAGGGTGAAGGGGAAAGGTGAATATGCTTGTGAAGAGAAAGGGAGAGAGAGAGAGAGAGAGAGAGAGAGAAAGAGAACAAAAAAACAGACACAATAAACAAGCAAGGGAGAGTGAGAGAGAGAGAGACAAGGGGAATGACAATAGCAATAATGAAGGAAGATCAAATGAAGGACAAATAGTATGGGGAGGGGGGGAGACGGGAGGTATAATAATTTGAGGCTGACAAGAAAAGAGGCGAAGCAACATGACAACTGAGGAGGGGGAGTGTGAGGAGCATCCCGGGGAAGAGAACGACGGCGAAAAGGAAGGAAAAAGGAGAGCAGTGAAGGCAAGACGAGGTCGGGGAAGAGAGAAGGTCGTTTCAATGCCTCGTGCCATACTGGCCCCTGCAGTTGCGTCCTACTATGCAATGATCACATGACGTGATCGGGGCCAGAGCCCACGTGGATGCGGAGCTCATTATGCAAGTCGTATAAGCATGCTCATGTGTCAGCTGCTACTGTGGAAACCCGAGACTGTCAGCAACGCGCGAAGACTGCCCAGCGGGGCCTTAGCGATGCCTCGCGCTCAATTGCGCTGGACATCATGTCATGCGGAGCGCCCATCATACAGCACCACACTGTCTGCAGCCTCGAATTACTATTCGCATTTTCACAAAGCATTCCGTAAAGACGACCAACAACGCAGCGTGCTGTCAAAGCCGCTCCGTCATCCGCCGCATCATCGAGCCCTGCAGCGCGGGCTGGCGATGTAAAGGCCTCCGAGATGGGATCCGAGTAGATGAGATGGGGTCGGAAGATCGCGCCGCATCGCCAATGCATCGGCGATGCATCGCCGACGTCGGCGGCGTGTCGGCGCCGTCGGCGTGGAGAGAATCGGGCGCCACATCGAGCCACATCGGCGATGTATCGACGATGCGGAACGATCCTCGGACCCCATCAAATTCCGACCCCATCCAAGAGGCCCATGATCATCGAGCCTTGCTGCTCCTTCTGCGCTCGAGCCAGGCTGACTCTGTCCTCGGTCCACACGATACCGTAATGAAGGAACGTCCGAAAATATAAAGATCGGGCACCACAAATAATGATAATGTTCACGCCGAACTGAAGGCAATGAACTCCTTGTCAAGCGAAACCCGGCGCTGTTGGCCGAGACGAACGCCCAGACGGCCGGAAGGCCGCTGATGAACATGCAGAACAAGTACTCCGCCAAGGACAGGAAACAAGAGTGAGCCGTTGGCCGTGGACTGCTTTACCGAGACTGAAGCGACGGGCGACTTACAGAAGACGCAGGGCCCGGGGTGCCAACGCTCTAGAGGAAGTGCGTGCCAAAGCCACCAACTCCACGTCGAAAGCGCCGGCCGGGGAAAGGATTGAAAGGATTCCCCACCTAGCCCGCGGACGCCAGCACGATGTATGTGAAGTCCAGGACCCTCTAGCAGCCAGAAAAGGAAGAAAGTGGCAGTGAAAAGGAAGTCGTCGCCTCGCCAGCTGCCGAGAATGGCGGTACAGGGATGTAGAACAAAACTGGAACATGCAAGCGCGCCCTCAATGGAGCGTCGTGATGAGGGTAATGCTGTATTGAACGTGCCCTGGCAGGGCTGGCCCTCCGATGGCCCGTGTCGTGTGACGTACTTTGTCACGCTCTTTGCCATTAGTCGTAGCCCCGAGCAGGTAAATCATGCTGTAATGAGCTCTGTCGTGCCGCGGGAGCGGCGCCGCTGTCGCGGCTCTGCGGTATTTGTATCATCTCAGCACAAAGAATCTGGGCCTGAGGCCCCGGGGTGCTTCCCCCGCGCCAGTCACGCCAAATGCGTCCGAGGTCCGTGGAACCGAAGGTGCTGTCCACGGACGACGCCCCCCGCAGGGGAAGCATCGAGCCCTGCACCGCGGGCTGGCGACATCAACGACCCCCTGCCTTGGGCGCGGCGACCCGGGCCGCCACCGCCACAGCCACGCCGCAGCCGGAGGAGCCCGTTAGCACGAGCCTCAGGTCAGGCATGTCCTCCTACAGGCGGATCTTGGAAGAAAAGGAACACTGGTCAAACATGCTCAACGCAAAAATCAAAACATAGCAGCGAATCGTCCCCAGACTATTTTTTACTGTTTTAGGATACTCCTCCAGTAGAAGGACACGCCCGCCTTCACGTCAGCACTCGCCGCCAGCCCCAGAGACGAGCGGCTCCGGTTCGGCAGCTGCAGGGGGCAAACTCTCGCTGCAGGGGGGCGGTCTCCACATGACGGCGACCCCTCCGCCAAGGTTCCTAGGGCGATTGGGCCCCCCCCCCCCGGGGGTTGAGACCACTCAGCCACGCGCAGAGAGGGTAATAGTAATAGGGAGGAAGAGGCTTGCTAGAGGCTTGTCAGGAGCACCCCTGCTTCTTAGAAGGCGCTCGCGGCAGCAGCCGCAGGGCCTGAGGGGGCAGTCTCGCTGCAAGGGCGGTCTCCACATTACCGCGACCCTTCCGCCAGGGCTCCCATTCGGCGCGCCAGGGTTTCCATTTGGGCGCCCATGTGGGCGCCCAGAATCGGTCGGTGTTGAACGATCCGACGTTCCAGGAAGGGCCGATCGTTCAAGCCTGAACGATCCCCGCGGCGGCAGGCACCACTGCCAGGGTCGACACGACACGACTCTGCCTCAAATCGGCTCGACTGCGTCGCCAACTGGTCGAATTCGGTCGGTTCGGCTCGATCGGCCGTTTTGGACGCCCGAAGCGGGTACGGAAGAAATGGGTACGATGCCCAACAACAGCTATTGTCCAAGACCATCAGCGGCCGCTGTTGGACAGGCGGCCTTCTGTCTCAGATGGGCAACGCCGGCAACTACGACGGCAACGAGCCCTGCTCAAAATGTGAGCGGCCGAATTCGGTAGGCCGACGGGTTCCCAGGTTCCCGCCGGGGTTCAAGGCCGATTTCGGTGGACGGCGGGGTTCCCGGGTTTCCGCGATCTCACGATCGATCTCACGATCGATCTCACTGAATCGACTTCACTATTGGTCTCACGATCGACCTTACCATCGTCCTCGCTACCGATCCACTATCGATCTCACAATTGATCTAAATCCCCATGTCACTGAAACTGTAACCATCCACTGATTGGGTTTTGTTATTCTTGTGCAATGGGGCGTTGTACCTATTGTTTTCGTACCCACATCGGTCGCCAAGGTCCCAGGGCGGTGCACGTCCTCCTGCAGGACGGTTTCTAGAAAAACGGATAAACACGGAACACATAAATGCTCAACATATGCAAGGAGAGTCAAACAAGTCGTCCCAAGACTACGTTCTGTACTATTTCTGGATTTTCCTCCTGCAGAAGGACACGCCCGACTCAAACCCATTGTTTCCGTACCCATCTCGATCACCCCGATGCCCAGGGCGGTGCACGTGCTCAACAAGTTTGGGTCCACGATCGATCGATCCCACAATCGATCTCACAGGGCCGACCCACTATCGATCTCACGATCCATCTCACCAACAATGTAACCATCCACTGGTTGTTGTTCTTGCTCGGGTGTGATTTGACTTCGTACCTATGGCTTCCGTACCCACCTCGATCGCCCCGATCCCAGCGCGGTGCACGTGCTCAACAAGTTCGGGTGTGGCTGGACGTGCCCCTGGCCCCAGAGGTGCCCCTGGCCCCCGAGGTGCTTCTCGGGGCGGCCCAGCCCCCTCCCGAGGCCCAGCGGGCCCCAGGGGGGCTCCAAACTGGAGCGACCAGCCGGGGGCTCCTCCTCCTCCTCCTCCTCCTCCTCCTCCTCCTCCTGCTCCTCCTCCTCCTCCTCCTCCTCCTCCTCCTCCTCCTCCTCCTCCTCCTCCTCCCCCTCCCCCCCTCTCTCCCTCCCTCCCTCCCCACCCTGGGCCAGGAGCACTGCTAGAAACACCCGACGCGTGAGCGCGCGCGTTCGGACCACCGCCTCCGCTCCAGCAGCGGTGCTCCCGCCAGTGCACCCCCCCCATCCCGCGACAGGCCGCGCGCCAGCGCACGGCCACCCCGCCGAAGCCAGGCTGCGCGAGGAGAGCCGCATGGCGGGGGCGCGGGAGCTGGATTGAGGGGGAGAGGCGAGGCGAGGCGAGGCGAGCGCCGACGCGCCGACGGAGCGGCACTGGAGAGGCGGAGCGGGCGGGCGGGGCCTGGAGAGCAGGGGGGGGAGGAGGGAGGGGGCCTTCATGCTGCGGTGTGGGGGTGTTGGCGAGTGCTGGCTCCAGCGCCATCCACGCATCCGCTGGCGGTGTCCGCCGTCCTCAGCATCGACGTACATGCCAGGAGGTCCAACCCCAGTGCGAGCCAATTTTCTCTGTCCGTCGCAATGGCTATCCACTTCTTGTGGTCGTCGTCGCCGTCGTGCGCGTTGGACGTGGTGCGTAGGACTTTGGCGCCTTCGTGCTCCCATTCCTTGCGTTGTGCTCTGTGGCGTCATTGGGTTGGGCCTGGGCCGTAAGCTTTGGGGGGTCCAGCGAGTAGACAGGCGTCTCCACGCGTCGTGGTCGTGGGCTGTGACACGCGAGGCCCATCACCGTTGTTGGCTTTGGCGCCTGCCGTGGGTCCGCCCTCCGCTCGCGCACGCCCGCCAGGCTCCAGGGGCCGTGCGCGCGGGCCTCCGCGGGGAGGGCGGAACAAGGGGGAGGGAGAGCTCCAGGCTCGCTGGGCCAGCTTGTCGCTTGCGGCCAAGGGTCGGGGAGACGTAAGACTCGGGCACGGGGGACTCGGGTTGGCCCGACGGGGCCATCACAAAAATGACGAGGCCCACTCTGAAATTTGACGCGAGCGCCCGCTGCAGACATCCCACGGAAACCGGACCGTCCAAATCCGGGACGCGCTCGTCAAAAACACACGTCGGCAGCCCCGAGCTCCCCGAGAGGGAGCCCCTGCGGGCCCTGCAGCGAGCGGCGCCCGCACGAGCCCAGAGGCCCACCCGGCTGGCGAGCCCAGCTGGACGGCTTCGCGTGGCGTCCAGCTCACGGTCAGGGAGCCCCGTGCCGAGCGGGCCTGCAGCGAGCGAAGCGACACCAGCCCGGGGCACACGGGGCCGTCGGCCGAGGCCCCTGCGGCCCGAGGGGGGCACGAGCCCGCTCCGGGACCTCTTTGCGCCGGCCCGGGCCCTCTGCATCGGCATCGTGGCCGCTGGGCCCAGCGCCACCCCCAGGTGGGCAACTCGGTCGCCAATGCTCCCCCATTGGCCCACGCTGGCGCGCTCATGGCCGATGCATCCCTGGTGGTGGCGCGCACTTTGTCGTCGAGCTCGGCCCACAGCAGGGGAGAGGGCTGATTTTGCCCACGGAGCCCCCCGTTTTGCGGGGCTCACCTCGTCCGAGCTAGTCTTCCGTCCTGAGGGACGCACGCCACCTCGAGAAGTTGGAGGAGGGCAGTGAGGATGAGGTGGTGGTGGTGTTGGAGCCTTGGGGGGCCGAGTCCAGAGCACTTCGCGGCGCTGCGGGCCCCGCCGATGCCCCGAAAACAGGCAACTGAAATATCATATTTGTTCGTCTTCGTCGCCTTCGGTTTGTCTGAGTTCTCGGTCTCCAGAAGCTGTTTTTGGGTCGGGGTCGTCAGAAACGAGCCCAGCAGGAAAAACTACCCGCATGGATGTCCCCAGGACGATATTTTCGACACGACCTGCAGAAGCTGCACTGCAGTCGATGGGACTACTTCTCCCCCCCCCGCCTCTGCTGACGCTTCGGGCAGAGCGCTCCCACAGCACCCCCGAGCAAAGATCGGGTGGGGCGAAAGGAGGGGATAGCAAAGGGGGCGTTTGAGAATCAGCTCACGTAGCTGATTTCCCCGGCGCCTCCCGGCGCCGGAGGCGGCCATGTATCGAGGAATGAGCCCCTCGGTGGGGCCGAAACCAGCTGCATGCAGCAAATGTCGTAACCCCCCCTTTCCCAATCCCCTCCTTTCGTCCGGCCCGAAACGAGGATGGAGAGCCTCCCCCCCTTGCGACGAGGCCACACGCGCCGGGCGCCTGCGGGCAGCACGGCGGCCCCTCCGGCGGGCCGAGCGCGCGGTCGCTGCTGCCGCTGCCGTCGCTGCAGAGGGTGCTGCACATTGCCCGGGCCGAGCCCTGCGGATGCCCCGCCCGCGGAGTAGTGATGGCAGGAGGACGTCAACTGCAGGGCAGTTGCTGATACATAGGATTTTTGAAAATACTGGATCTTTCATACGTGATTAATGTATGAACAAATTCATGCATGAACACATCGTTGTTTATAATACTAAATCCCTGCATGTTTTAATACGTGATCCGCACGCGGAGCATGTATTGAAACCAGCACTGCACGGCCGGGAACTTCTGCTTCGCGGGTCGCCGCGGTGGCCCTCTCGCGACCCGCTGTGCCCCGAGAGGGGACGGCAGGTCGCCACGCTCCGCGGGGCGGGAGGCCGGGAGAAACGCTGCAGACGTCGGCGCCCGGTGGGCCGCAGCGTGGACAGCGTGGTGGGCCACAGTCAGCGGAGCGGTACAGTCGGGGCGTTGACCCAAGGAACCCTAACTAATGAACGGGGCCCCTCTCTCCCATAAATTGAACTTCGATTTCCCATGGAAAACCTCAGGAAAACAGAAGGCAAACTGTAGGACAATCAAGGAACACCGAGCCCCTCCCCAACGAGAAGGGTTCCTTCTGCAGGGCCCCGGCTGTACCCTGAGCCGAAGCTCCTGACTGTATACGCCTGCACCGATCTTGGCGACGCCCCTCCTCGGCGCCCAGGGTCGGCCCAGATCCCGTGCAGCCGGCGCCCTCCGAGAGGTAGGGGCGCCGCGGGAGGCCTCCTCGGGAGCTTCCGGGCGGCCGAAGCCGCGGGGGGGGCCATCGCTCGGACGTCCATGTCTTCGTGCGTGTTTTTTTTCGGTTTCGTGCGCGGATTTTTCGCCACGTCATCAAGGATGCTCATCGATGGTCCTCTCGCCGAAGGAAACATGCACACGTCCGAGCGATGCCAAGCGGGGGCAGCGAGACCGGGCCTCTCCTCTGCGAGGGCCTCTTCGCCCACCGTTTGCGGGAGTTCTCGGCCTCGCCCTCCTCCCTTCCTGCGCCTGCTCCTCCCCCCACCACCTATCCTTCTTCCTCCCCCTCTTACTCCTAATGCGGGATGACGATTAATAAAAGAAATGGGAGAGAACGATAAAAACAAACAGTTTTCTGTTATTTCTGCACAATTTTCTGGCTGGAGGAGAACGATTAAAACAAATAGTTTTCCAGCCCGCGGCCAGTTTTTTTCTAATCGTCATCCCGGGCGCCGCCGCGTGAACACGACCCCCGGTCATTATTAATCGTCATCCTCCATTAGTCCTACTCTTTTAAAATCCCCCCTCCTCTGCATTGATGCAGCCACTGAACCTCATCCTCTTCAATCCCCCTTCCTTCAACGGGCCCGGGGGGCAATCAAACCATAGCCACGGTTTTGGCCACCCGGATGGCTGGCACGGGTGCCGATCCCTGCGCGCTCCCTCTGTGGGGGTCCTGCTGTGGTCAAGTCGTGCGGCCTCGCACCGACCCCCGAAAAAAACCTGGCACGAATTCAAAAAGTCTCTCGATCGCTCGAGGGAAACGGCTGCGGCTGCGCCAATTGAAGACGATCCTGCCGATGACACGGGGCACGATGCCGCGCTGTCACGCTGCGGTGTGTCTCCCCACTCCTCCCCCTCTTTCCTTCTCTCTCCCTCCTCCACCCTCCATGCTTCAGCATCCATCCCTTTTCCTTATATTCCTCCCTGTCGCACCCCCAGACGTGTGGGTAAGGGAGGGCCGTGCGTTTCGACTGAGACTTCCTCACCACCTATGATCCTGAGACCTGAAAGATGAACAGTTTCAGAGATTGAGCGGCGGGAGGGTCAAAATGCCTTCGCCCTGGCACCGCTTGAGGATGGAAGAAGGGTCAAATGTGGCTCTCGCCTTTATGAAGATGAAGGGGGGCCTTTCACGTTACACTTGTGCAACATATGAAAAGATGCAGGGGGGCTGGATTTCAACATGTGTCCATGCCCAAGTGCCGCAACAATTCGTCTTAAATGCTTGCTGCAGCTTCAAGGGAGAAAAGCAGGGTCGGTTTCAGAATTGTGCTCTCGCACTAACGCCGCGCACATTCTTCTCAAAAACTTGCAACAATTTCAAGAATGGAGGGACGTTTCATTTCAAACCGTGGCTACAATTTCAACGGTGGAGGGTGGCTCATTTCCAGAATGCGACTCTCGCCGTAACGCCGCTCACAATCGCCTGAAACAAATTGCAACAACTGTCAGGCTGGAGCGGCGGGTCGTTTTCACAATGGTGCTCTCGCCTCACTGCCGCGCGCATTCGTTGTAATCCGCCACCGCGCCTGCACGGAGTGGGCGTGTGGGAATGCTCCTCTGCTGTATGGTGAGGTTTCCTTACTCTAGGGCCGACCTTTCCCTCTCGCTCCAACGACCTCTCGAGCACCCCCGCTCCGTATCAGATTGTGCGTAATTTGTCATACTATTTGATTTGTTTGTTTTGTTTTGTTTTTTTGTGTTCGTCCATCGGTGCGGAATCCTTCGTGCCTTGCCGCACGGGTATAGCCCCCTTGAGGGGAAGCGGATTTGCCCGTGGACGGGCTCTCTTTTTAGGGGAAGAAAGAATTGTCACACTCAATTGAACCTCGCATGAAGGAGGCCTGACACAACTCCCACCGAGGGGGGATCAACACAGGCCACCCCGAGGGGGGTCCGAACACTACAAAAGCATGCCCCCCAAGCGGGTGACGACGTGCCCAGCCGAGGGGGTCAGGATGGCCGGACGACGGCCCAAGAGCCCCCCGACGGCGGCCCAAGAGGGCTCCACGGAGATCTCGAGAAGCAAAGCACATGGACTATTCTCTGGTGACGAAGAGAATTTGACATACTTGGTGGTTTTAGAGAATACTTTGGTGACGAAGAGAATTCTTTGGTGACGAAGAGATTCTTAGTTGGATTATTCTTTGGTGGTCGAGATTCCGAAAGCCTAAGAGGGCTCAGAAGTCCCCAGGACGGCCCAGGCGGCTTGAACAAGGCCCAGGGGAGCTCCAGGGCGGCACAGAGGGCCCCTGAAAAGGCCCGATGAGTGGCCCAAGAGGAGGGAACCGAGCTGGCCTTGTCAACCTTTTCCTACAGGATCGCCTCCAAGACCCCCTGATGTCACTGATGCCCCAAAGCGGCTCCTAAGAGGCCCCAGAGACGCCCCCGAGAGGCTGAAGCGACTCCCAAGAGGCTTCCATGGGCCCCCCATACAGACCAACAGAGGCCCTCCCAACGGACCTCGAAGGCTCCCGATTGGCATGCACGAGGCCTCTTAGAAGCCCCAGCATTCGTCTTTCGCCTAACCTCCGTCACGCTGCGCTGTTGCGCAGGCGCGGAGGCGGGGTTGGCCGAAGGCAGGGAGGGACTGCGGTTGCTTCTCAAAATTATGCCGTCGCGTTAGCGCAGCGCACATTCGTCGCTAACTCTTGCAACAGGTGCAAGGAGTGAGCACATGAGCACAGGTCTTAGTCGAAATTGCGCTCTCGCCTTAGCGCCGCTCATGTTCGTTCTATTGGTGCAACGTTTCGAATCATGGGGGAATGATACCCATCGGTCGGAAGAAATAGGTAGAACCATGAAGTAGGAAGGCTTTGAACACAGATTTAGTGCCCTCCGCCACGTAAGGAGGACCAGAACGGTGAAGCCACTCGATCCTTGAAGCAGGAAGCCGCTTACCATTAGATTGGAAGATGGGGATCCAAGAATACCCACCTTCAACGACCGAGGGCCACGTTTCAAGAAGGGGTCTTCGCTGGGGATTGGTGAAGCCACTCGATCATTGAAGAAGGAAGGCGCTGAAAGTAGATTCAAATCCGAGAATCCAGAAATACCTGCTTTCAACGACCGAGGGGTATTTTTCAAAAAGGGGTCCACTCGCTGTGACTTGCGCTCATGCAGCACTCAAAACCTGGGAGTTTACAAAACATGCAGCGCTGCACGGATCCAGCACTCCTTTTATTTCAACACGAAACTCTCGCCCCTCTCCTCTTCCTCCTCCTCCTCCGCCTCCTCCTCCTCCTCAATCTCCTCCTCCTCCTCCTCCTCCAGCCTCCTCCCCCATCCTCCCCCTCCTCCTCCACCTCCATCCTCCTCCCCCATCCTCCTCCCCCATCCTCCTCCCCCATCCTCCTCCTCCTCTTCCTCCTCCTCCTCCTCCTCTTCCTCCTCCATCCTCCTCCCCCATCCTCCTCCCCCATCCTCATCCTCCTCCTCCACCCTCCTCCCCCCTCCTCCTCCTCCTCCTCCTCCTCCTCCTCCTCCTCCTCCTCCTCCCTCCCCCTCCTCCCTCGCCATCACCCTCCTCCTCATCCTCCTCCTCCATCCTCCAACATCTCTCCTTTCCTCCTCCTCCTCCTCCTCCTCCTCCTCCAGAGCGCCTTCTTCAAAATGGATCTCTTCCTTGAGAGATCCTCGGGGATCATGGCCACATATCAAACGCCTGCAAACGTTGCATGGAAGGGGGCGACCCTGAGTCGCAAAGGGGGGTCTCGCTTTTGACAACTCTCTGGACTGTCTGATCATCGTTGCTCGCGCTCCTGACTGCGCGCCAGGAGGATGCGATGCAGTTCCCTTTCAAAGCGGGGCTCTCGCCAAAATGACGGGCCCAAACTACGCAGGTTTCTGTGGGGCGGTGCTTCTTGTAGTGAAAGCAGATGCCAAATTGGATGGTCTGGCGGGGAGGGAACTTGGGACGGAAGGGTGTATTTCAGCACCGCTGGTGCACCTTGTGCTTACTCTGGTCATTCCTCCTGCTCCTCCTCCTCCTCCTCCTCCAACTCCGTCTCCTCCTTCGGTTCCTCCTCCTCCTCCTCCTCCTCCTCCTCCTCCTCCCCCATCCTCCTCCATCCTAATCCATCCTCCTCCTCCTCGTCACCCTCCTTGGCTCTGCATGTGCGCGGCCGAGGGCGGATAAGAAGAAGAAGAAGAAGAAGAAGAAGAAGAAGACAGGTGCAGGGCGGTTGCGAGGGCCATCCTCAATCGGAGCTGAAGATGGTAGAATACCTCGCAACAGGTGTTGGTCATACGCTATTGGGCGGAAGATCCAGGCAAGGGGACGTCGGGCCCCTGGTGCGCAAATCGGCTGGCATGCTTGCCAAGGCGCTTGCGCAAGGAGGCGGCGCGGGACAACGGGACAGGAGGGGGGGGCACGGGGACGAGGGCCGCCCGCGCTTCAATCGTCGGCCCCAGAAGGATACAGCTGGCACCTCCTCCTGCCCCTCCTCTTCCTCCTCCTCCTCCTCCTGCTCCTCCTCCTCCTCCTCCTCCTCCTCCTCCTCCTCCTCATACTCCTCCTTTCTCTCCCCGTCCGTCCGAGTCCCGAGTCTGGGGCCATTGCAAGCTGTGCCGTCGTCACCGCAGAGACGACTCGTCATGCCGTTCATTCCTGTCAGCTGCCCTCCCAGAGTGAAGCCGCGGCAAGGGGGGGGAGCAGGGGGAGGGGGAGGGGAAGGAAGGGGGAAGCAGGGGGAGGGGGAGGGAAGCACGTGGGGGAAGCAGGGGGAGGGGAGGGGGGGGACGATGACGTCGACTCACAAAAGACGACCGGAGGAAAACAAATCGGCGGCGGTCGGCAGGGCGGAGGGTGGGAGGCCTCTTCTGGTACCGCTCGCGCTCCCGCGGGGCCGCAGGCAGGCAGTCTCTGGGCCCGACGCGGGGAGGCAGGGGGGGAGGGGTGCGCGGACGGCCGGGAGAGAGGGGCGCGGAAGAAGAGGAGGAGGGCGTAAGACGTGGAGGCGGAGGAGGAGGACGTGGAGGAGGAGAGGAGGGTGTGGTGGAGGAGGAGGAGGAGGATGAGGAGGAGGAAACGCAGATGGAGGAGGGCGTTGTGGAGGAGGTGGAGGGCGTGCAAGAGGAGGAGGAGGAGGAGGAGGAGGAGGAGGAGGAGGAAAAGGAGGAGGAGGAGGAGCGCGTGGAGGAGGAGGGCGTGGGGGAGGGAGGAGGATGGGGGAGGAAAAGGAGGAGGAAGAGGAGGAGGAGGAGGAGGAGGAGGAGGAGGAGGAAGGCGTGCAGGAGGAGAGGGGGGCGTGGAGGAGGAAGAAGAGGAATGGGGGGGGAGATAAAGATCTGAAGGAGACCAGCGCGTGAGATGAATTCGCCCCCCATCTATGTCCACCCCAAAGGAGATGCACGGGGTGGCGGCGGGGAATGGGTAGGTCCGCCTGCTGCGAGCATGCCAAAATCGCGAAGAACAACTGAAAGAGGAGGACGAGGAGGAGGAGGAAGAGGAGGAGGAGGAGGAGGAGGAGGAGGAACAATAATATCAATGGAAGACGTCGACTGCGCGCAGTCGCGCCCCTGGGCAACGAAACGGCGCGAATTCAAATTGCCAAAGGGGGGAGTGTCGCTCACTCACACGGGGCCCGCAGGGATCCCGAAAGTAAGCACACAGCTGCAAGTATCTACCGATCCAACTTGGGGTGCCTGGGCGACACCTCGTGGAATCGCACGACGAACTGCAACTCCCTCCTGCGATTTGGAGAGGGCACGCCGCGTACTGCGTCAAATGGTCAAGACGTCTGACCATGCTGGGCCGCACCGCGATGGGGCCTGACACTGACGGACCACATCGCGATGAGGGCCGAACGGGTTCGGCGCTGCGCCCCCTTCGGAAACCCTTTGGAGGTATCGTACTCTAGAAATCAGCTGAGGGAGACAGAAAGGATAAATTCGCATTGCTCTTACGGTTCGCATGGTTAACATTGGATTTGTGGTGGTCGACTGTTCACCGCCCCGCGCGAGTTCTAGGTGGAGCCCACGGGGCTTGTCATGTCATCCCGGTTTTCTGTGCGGAGATGGCCAGGTGCCCCTCTGGGAACCCGATCGATAACTACATTGCGTGCCGCGACGCGCATCTGCTGCGGTAAGCGGCCAGAGCAATCCCCAGACCAGATGCGCCCGCATGCGCGGGCACTTCTGCGAGAGTGCGCATTCTGCCCCGGTGTTCTACAATGACCCGTGTGGGCTCGCGCCTGATGCCCTCCCGCCGTAGACCCCAAGAACGGCCTGAAAACCATCGCCAGGAGCTGCCACGCGCCGAGTGGGGGCCTGCACGACGACGACACAAGCAGAGCAGAAGAACGGAAAGTGAGGTCCGTACAACCAAGATACCGAAATAAGAAACAGTTTGGGTTCGGAAGGGGCTCGATGTTCCTTAGGTTCCTCCGGTGCTGTTCCTCCTGCATTGAAAGTCGCCGGCCCAACGGGCCAGAGGCGTGCTAAGATCCCTGGTAACTACTTAACAATCTAGTTCGCGCGCGCGGGGCGGCCCCTGGGGGCCCCCGGGCGAAAAATACCGCGGCTGGCCCCAGGCCGGGTCCTGGCCGGGCCCCCAAGACGGCCCCAAGAGGCTCCAAATGGCGCTCCAGGGCCGGCGGAATGAGCGAAACGAGTAAAATATGGAGCAGTTTGGGATCGGAAGGGGCTCGATGTTCCTAAGGTTCCTCCGTCGCTATGCCTCTTGCACTCCTGGGGCGCGGAGGCGCTTGCAGGGCCAAGAAAGGGCTTCGTTCCTATTTTAGCGTTCTTTCTTTCAGCGGCCCCACTGCACGCTCTAGACGGAGAGCCGATGTAATCGCCGCGCTCGGACCAGGCGCTCCCCGATGGCCGCGCGCGGCGCGGCTCCGAAGCCGGAGCCGCCGAACCCGTCGCAGAGCTCAGGGCGGCCGACCTCGTCGTTGTCGTCGTCGTGCTTTTACAACGCAACGCCCCTCTTCGAGGTGCTATCGTCTCCAAGCAGCGCGGCGCCCCCCCTTGTTCAGCGTGGCGCCTTCTTCTCGTCGCATTTCCACGAGCAATCGATCTCCCAGCCGGAGGCTTCGTCAGTCTCGAGCCTCTCCCAGGGATGCAACCTGCCGCGGTCTCTAGCTCTCCGCGAAGCCGTCCATCGCCAGCTACAGCAGCAGCCTCTCTCTCTTGGCGCCCGAGAGGGGCTCGCCGCGCTTGATCCCCCCGCCAGCTAGCTGCTCGGCGCAGGCGAGGACAGCGCGCTCGAGAGTCACGTCGCTGAGGCTCACCGCCAGCTTGGTCTGACCCTCCCTATGGCACATGGTGGTCCTGCAGCCACGCGCCGGGAACGTGAGGTCCTCGGTCGTCGCTGCCTGGAACTTGGCCATCTCGTCGAGCCACCGCCGACCTCGTCGCCTGCGTCTTTGGCTGCCTCGGCGATCTCGAGGAACGCCCGGGCGAGGGCGGGGTCCATGATGATCTCGGGCGCATAGCGGGTCCACGGGTCAGAGCGGCGGAGGTCGCGAAGCCGCCGGGCCTCCGACGCGCGCCGCCTGCCCGCGGCGAAGCCATTCTTCGCCGTCGCGCCGCGCTCGTCGAGCAGCGCCGCGTTGCAGTTCGCCGCCGTCTGCTTGCGGGCGTTGAAGCTGCTGCCCCAAACTGCGCGGGCCAGCGCAGATGCGGGACGGAGCAGCGTCTGCATGCCCATGGGCGGCAGCCTGTCCAGCGCGTTGTCGGGAAGGCCGAAGCTCTACGATTTCTCCTGCTGCTGCCGCCCCTGAAAACGCCCGCGGCGGCCGCTGGCGCTCGCGGAGCCGCCTCGGCCAGGGCGCCCGCGCGCCCTCCGACTGGCGCGCCCGGAGCGGCGCGCCTCCTCCAAAATCTCGGAAGCGAAAGGCCGCCATCCCCGGCTAGTGGAGGCGCTTGCCTCGGCCCAGGCTCGGGGGCGCGGGCTGGGATCAGACGCGCCCGCAGCGCCTCGAGACTCTCGAACGGGCGGGCGACCTAAGTGCAGACATCCACGATCGAGCATCGGTGGAACGCCGATCTGCGCATCAACGCCATAAGATAGACTCGCGAGGAGGGCGCGACGATGGCGCAACTGCCGGGGAACCTCTGCGCAGGGCGCACGCCATTCGGGCCCTCGCCGTCGAGCAGCTCGCTGCGCTACTCGGCAGGCGGCGCGGGAGGCACCTCGCCCGCTTCCGCCGGGGATGGCCACCCAGGGAGCGGGGTGGCCACCGACCGAACTTGCGCGCGACATTGCCCGGGGACGAGCGCCAGGCAGCCGTCTCGCAACGCCTCGTTCTCGGACCAGGCCGTCGCGTTGAGTTGGCCAGCCGGGGCGCGCCGGCCCTCGCGCAGCCCCGTGGCCTCCGCGACATCGGGTAGCGCCTCGACGTCAGCCGCGAACCTGCGAGCGCGCGGTTTGGCCCCCTTCGCGACTGAGCCGTCGGCGCAAAGAGCGGGGGGCCGCCCGAAGACCGCCGCCAGCACCTGCGGGCGTCGACGCGGCGCCTGGAGCCAACGGGAGCGCTGTCGCAAGCGCCGAATGCAAAGCCCAACCGCGGCGCGAGCAGGTCCCAGCCGACGGAGCGCAGTTGCGTCCGACATCGCCGCGCGCGCCAGAGAGTGATCGCCGCTGTCGCCGCGATAGGGCCGGCCGTCGCCACCATGCGGAAACGTCTTCTAGCGCGCGACCACAGGCAACAGCTTGCGCCCGATACTCGAGAGCAACATGTCGATATGCCATTCCTGGGGCTCGCTCAGCGCCGCGAGCCCACTCAGCGCCGCCTCGTGCGCGACGGCGCCGACGACAATGCGAGACAGCCGCCAGATCTTCTAGCGAGACCAGAAACGCCCCGTGCCACGGCAGCCCCGACGAGCAGCCTGAAGACGCCAACGCAGCTCGGGTCGGGCACTCAGTGTCTGGAACCAAGAGCCACATTGTCGCACTGATCCCAACTCCCCAAGATTTTGCCCCCAATCAAGGGCCGCGCCTGGCGCTGCCAACCAAGGCCCAGAATGCTGGGAGACACCGAACTCTCACTTGGATCGCGGGTGCATCCATGCGGGCGCAAGGCCAGACACAGCTCGCAATGACGATGGTGAGAGACAAAACCAGCGTTGCTCGCGGAGAGGGCCACGTGCGGACGATGCGCATCATCAGCAGAGGCCTCGCGCCCATGTCGATCGATGCCTCAAGTTGCGGACGCCGAACATTGCATATAGCATCACGTGGCCGCGTCGTCGCCTTGACGCCAGTCCGAGGAAAAGGCGGCAGCGAAGGAAACGCTCGCCACCCCTCCCGCGTCTCAGCCTGCCCCGGCATACCAGCCCTGCGCCGCGCAGCCGAGCGAAGTCGCCGAAGCCAGGGCGCCGCCCGCGGGCGGGGGCCCGCAAGGAGAGCAGCGCAGAAGGCGCGCCGCCGATGATGGCCCCGGACCGGCCGCGCAGATCCCAATCGCCGCCGGCGCCGCAATCGCGAAAGGTGGCAACCGAACGCCGCTGGCGGAAGTAAGTCTGTCCCTCCTGGCGCGCCGCCATCTCGACCGACTCGCGGGGTGCCTCAAAGCAGGGCGAGACAAACGCGTTGTTCGCGTCTTCCTTGGCCGTCGGCGTCGAGAGGCCGCGTCGCCTCCGCCGCCGCCAAAGTTCCTCTTCACATAGTCGGGCTCCCACGCGGGCGGGGGGCACTGGTGGCAGCCATGCTCGCGAGGAGGAAGGTCCTCCTTCGGCGCGCGCTGCAACTGAGCCTGGAAGCAGGACGCGCCTGTTCTATACATGCCGGGGAGGTGCCGCTCGACAAAGAACTTGCGCTTGCTGCTGGCCTTGCCAGGGCGCGTCGTGGCCGATATGGGGGTCAGATCAAGGGGCGCGCGCGACGCGCGCCCAGCCCCTCGCGTGCTCGCCCGAGTCTTCGACGGTCTCCAGCGAGCCGACGTCGCGCCGCAAACACATCAGAAAGAGGTCCGACGTCCTCCTCCTCCTCCTCCTCCTCCTCCTCCTCCTCCTCCTCCTCCTCCTCCTCCTCCTCCTGCGTCCGCGTCGCGACGGGATCGGCAACGCCGACGCTCGTCGCGGCGTCGCCGCGGTTCGGCCACCAGGCGGAGCACCTGCGCGGGGGCGTCGCGAGGCGGGGGCGCGCGCCGTCGAGAGGCCCGGGAGACTACCCTCGCAACCTTCCCGTAGTCCTCCTTGCGGATCTCGGGGTGGTCGTAGGCTTAGTGGGCCCTGGAAACGACAGAGCCGTTTTTTTTACCGGTTCCGTTTTGGCGTTTTTTTGCCGGTTCCGACGCCGTTTTTTTGCCGGTTCCGTCGCCGTTCTTTGACCGGTTCCGGCTCCGGTTCCAAGCCTGGAGCCGTTTTTATTGCCGCTTCGGGTCGACGTTTTTTGCCGTTTCCATTTTCAAATGACATTTCTTTGGAAACGGTGGAAAAAAACGGCCCTGCCGTTCCCGGGGCCCACAAAGGTCGTAGGCGAGCGCGATGTGTGCAGGCGGGGGCTGCCCAAGTATTGGTTGCGATAACTGTCGTGCTCGATGGGCGCCGCGTCGAAGCTCGCCCGCCGAAGCGACCTGCGAAATGCGCGGGGAAGTTTCACGTCTTCGAGGTGCGGAACCATCGCCGCCGCAGTGGGGCCGTCGCCGTGGGTTTCGATGCCTCGCAGCAGCCAGACGGCTAAGGCTGGTTGTGGAGGAGAAATCTAAGGTTAAGTCGGGCCTGTCCCCCTACAGGGGGATTTTCAACGAAAAATAAAAAAATACCCCAAAATAAATCAAAACATAATCAACAAATAATCCGGGGACTATTTTTGAGTATTTTCTTATCTTTTTGGAATCTTTTTGGAGTATGTTTAATTCTTCGTCGAAAATCCCCCTGTAGGGGGACGCGCCCGAGAGAATTCCGAGGCATAACCCAAGTGCCCAACAGTAGCCGTGGGCCGCGCTGCCCCGCAGCAGCCGGCTGGCTACACAGACCTCCGCGCCGCTGCCCATGCAGCGTCGCGCCTGCCGCGCTGTTGCCCAGCTCGCCCACCGGCGCGGCCCCGTCCCTCCTGCTCGCGCGCACAAGGGGGGTAGGGGGAGGGGGGAAGGCTTCTTAGAAGCACCCTGCTTCTTAGAACCTGCTTCTTAGAAGGTCTGAGCCTTACGTCTATAGGGAAGGCCCGCGCCTTCTAAGACGCGGGGGTGCTTCTAAGAGGCCTTCCCCCCTCCCCCTACCCCCCTCTGCGCTTGGCCGACCTTCCTCCTGCTCGCGCGCCCGCCTCCGGGCGCGAGGTCGCCGAGGCACCCGCGCGAGAGCCCTCGACGCGGACTCGGCGTGCTGCCCCGCCCCGCGAGGCGCACGGCACCTCGCCGTCGCTCGGACGTCCATTTCCCGTGCATTTTTCGGTTTCGCGCGTGTTTTTGTTGTGCTCGTTGGTCGAGGATGGTCCTCGATGGTCCTCGCCGAGAAAAAAATGCACACGTCCAAGCGATGCCAGGGGCACTCGGCGAGGACGCCGGGCCGCTCCTCGCGCCGACGGGCCAATCTGGGTGGACCGCGTCGGGGCCTGCGGAGCGCTCCTGCGCCGGAGTTGAGACTTGCTGCACCCGCCGCCCCCATGCATCATCGGGCGCCTCTGCCGAACAGAATCGGGATGCAGAGAAACAGCCTGCTCGAATTCCTGAACGAAGCGCGAGCGCTGGTACCAAGTTTGAGAGCCTTCCCCTATCAACAGACCAAAGTCCCAGCACACACGACGCTTCGGAAGTGCGGATCGCAAAGATGTACAAGATAACAGCCTGCATCGGAACGTGATCCTGATCCCCTGAACGAAACATATGTTTGAGAAGAAGGTTGGCCGGCTTCATCGAGAACGCTCGTTTTACCGACGATGCTTGCAAGGAGAAGACACCAACATGGTCAGAGTACGTCTCCGTCCGAACTCCGTGACCTGTAGATCCGATGTCGTAGTCACCCGAGACATTCCGCAGCGCAACCCGCTGTAGAAACTCAAGCATCTGGTCCGTTGCGTGGTGCTAGAACGCACGGGCGTGTGGCCCAAGCTCCTCTGAATTCACCCCATAATTAACGCCTGTCCCTCGCAGTTCGAAGCCGAGTCCATCGTTCAAACCGAAACAGAAGAACAACGCTGAGCGACCCCTTGCCCAAATGAGCGTCTTTTCAATCAGTCGCCCAACAAAGCGACACTCGCGCGATACTGGAAGTATGTACACCTAGTTCCACTTTCACGGGCTTCTTTGTGCGATGATGGACGAGGGGGGAAGCAGATCGTGGGCACTAACATATTGCATTTTCCACTGCGGAGCCTCGTGAACGCCAAGCGTGAGGCATTCAAGGAGCATTCACAATTTCAGGATCACGAAAACACCGTCGCCAAATCATGGTCGTGCGACCGTGCAATTTGCTAGAATGTGGGCCAGGCTCCGTGCAAACCGACGAGCAATATGATACGGTAGTGTGCTTCGCGAAGTCGTCAGACCACGAAGTCGTGCACGCGTGCCGCTGAGGCATACCACATCAACACAGCGACACACGGCAGAAATATCACCAGAGCTGGACTTAGGGCTGGCACCCCGAACACCCCAGTGGAGGAACTTCACCTCATCGTACAACGCGTGCACCAGGAGCAGCAGCCGCCGCAGCACGGGGGTGCCGCCCTGCGGGCGCGAGATATGGAAGCGCACCTGCGGTGCAGTCCGCCACTAAAAACATCAATCGAGCAGAGGGGGCGAGGAGGAGGAGGAGGAGGAGGAGGAGGAGGAGGAGGACGAGGAGGAGCAGGCGCTCATGGCAAGGAAATCAGCAGGGGAGAGGAGAGGACTGGCAGGGGCCGGCGTCCCTTCAGGAGGCCGCCACCTGCGCTCGGAGCTCCTCGATGAGGGCGTCGCGCTGGCTCACCTGCTGGCGGGCCGGGGCGTTCCACGGGGGGGGGGGGGCGAACGAGAGGGGGAGGGCAAGGAGGAACGAGCTACCGCAGCGCACAGCAGAGGAGGAAGGCAGAAGAGGGCACCGCAGTGCGGCATCTCCAGGGCGAGGAGGACAACGAGGACGAGGCAGAGTGTGAGCACTCGAAAGGGGTGATAAAAAGGAGGAAGGAACGGCATGAAACCGGGCCAGGCTGCAGCGAAGCCTTGGCCAGACGGGGCGGGCGGTTCGAGACATCCGAGGGGCACCAAGTGGAGGCTGACGAGCAGCGCGACCCGCAAGAAAGGACCGCAAGCTGAACGGGGTGCGGGCGGAAGAGGGCTCACAGCCCGCCTGCCCGATGCCCTGCACCGACACGCGGATTCTCAAAACAGCTGGCAGTGATGCCCAGCCCCAACATGCAGGGTGATGACCCCCCCGTGCTTCTGCTGGCCATCGGCCCGCCAGGGCGCTACGGCATGCCCTGACCACGACGCCTCGAGCGCTTACCGTCGCTCGGGCCTGGGCTGAGGTCGGGCATGTCATCCTACAGGCGGAAGGTGGAGGCCTCGCATGGGAGTCCTGGGCACAGGCGGGGCAAGAGCGGCTGTGGCCTCCCCGCCACACCTCGCAGAGTGTGGGCGGGGGAGCACTGCTGCAGGCCCGGCACAGGCATTAACTGGAGCGACTTGTGGCTCCCCGCCTCACCACGCACGGGCTGACTGACGCTGCCCCTGAACCTCGAGCCTCCAGGCAGAGCAAGAACGACTGTGGCCTCCCCGCCACGCCGCGCACTCGGGCGGGCGGGAGCACTCCTGCTGGCTCCGCACGGGCAGGTCCGAGGCGCCAGGCGGACGGGCGACGCGAGAGGGAGCAGCTTCGGGGGCAGGTCCGCGCGTCACGCTGCGGGCCAGACCTGCGGCGCTGGGGGGAGGCCCTACAGGCGGATTGTGGAGGAATCAGGCTGGCAAAAACAGAAACACTTCAATTCTGTCAAAACTGGTCAAACAAGCGTGTCCATATGAGGTTTTAGAACTATTTTTGAATATTCCTCCTGTAGAGGGACATGCCCGACTTAAGCCTGGGCCCCCCACCTCACCCTTCGGGCCTCCGAGAAGACGGGAGGCCACTGGCCTGCCCCGCAGCTTCTCGAGGCCCCCCTGGGACGGCAGAGAACCGCGTGCAAGTGCCGGGCGCGCTCAAGACCGGAGCCCCCTGGAGCTGCCCCGCACGCGCGGCGAGGCGTGCGGCGCGCATGCTGTCCAATCTGACGCAGCGCACCTCGGATCCGCCTTGGGTGGCACTCGCCATCGCTCGGACGTCCATTCCCTGTGCTTTTTTCACTTTCGTGCGTGGCTTTTTCGCCAAATGATCAAGGATGCTCCTCGATGGTCCTCGCAAAAGGAAAAATGCACACGCCCGAGCGATGCCAAGGGCAACATATGAGAGCTCCCATGCCATCTGGCTGGCTCTGGCGGATCGGCGCTAACCGACGCGAGCCGACGTCAGTCGATGCTGTCTCGCTTCGACTACCATGCGCCAGCGCACGCTGGTGTGCACTCTAGAGGCAGAGTTGCAAGGACACACCGGGCTCCCATGATTGGCTACCGAATCCGTCCACCCTGCCTTGACCCCGTTCGGCGATCTGCTGACCCGGGTCAGTCAGGCCTTGAAGGACCCTGCAAGATCCTGCAGGATCCTGCGCCCAAGCCGGGGTCACGGCGCCCGTCCCTGCAGGATCCAGCAAGGCTCCGGCGCTCTTGCCGAACCGCGCCGAATTTTGCCTCGGCTCGCGGTTCGGTCGGGCGTGTCCTCCTAAACAGGGGGACTTTGGACGAAGAATAAAACATAGTCAGAAAACAGACTCCGGAATGATCAAGCGTCCCCTGACTGTATTTTGAGCAGGGACCGACCGTCCCGGCATTCCTACAGTCCTACCACGATATGTCCTTATAACCCAAAAATGTTCTAATAACAAAAACCATGTTCTCAGAACATAGACCCGATGTGATAAGACAAAACAGACTCCGCCAGAAATGTTCTAAGACAATTTTTCGTGGAAGCCACAAAAGGTTCTGAGAACACTGCTTGGTGGGGCGATAGGCGAGCCAGGACGCTTCGCCACTGCTTGAATCTTTGTCTTACCATTTTCAAGTATTCCTCCTGAAGAGGGACGGGCCGGACTCAAGCTCACGGCGCTCCGCCGCCTCGGCGAGGCCGAAACCAGCTGCATGCAGCAAGTGTCGTAACCCCCCCTTTCCCAATCCCCGCCTTTTCGTCTGGCCCGAAAGTAAAACATACATATTCCAAAATGATCCATCGTCCCCTGACTAGATGTGTCTTCCTATTTTGCATCGTCCTCCCGAAGAGGGACGGGCCCGACTCGAGCTCACGGCGCTCCGCCGCCGCGGGAGCCCCTGGAGCCGCGGCCCCCTCGCCGCAGGGTGCCGACTCGGCACGGACGGCGCGAGCCCGGCGGGGCTCGCGCCGCGAGCGAGGGGCGTCGCGAGCGAGGGGGGGGCCAACGAGGGGGAGGCCTTCTCGTACATCGGGCGAGTCCCTCTACAGGAGGCAGGTTCAGAACTAGTGGGAGCAAATAGTGCGGAAACGTTTTGTTGGGGACTGGTTCTTTGATGTTTCGTCCAAGCTCTGCCCGGGGGGGGAGGGCATGCCCGGCCTAAGCCTTCTCAGAAAGCGGCGGAACTTCTCAGAAGCCCTCGCGCCTTTTTACAGGTTCTTGTGTCTTCGCGGAAGGCTCAGGCAACTTCTGAGAAGGCCCGCCCGCCCCTTCTCATTTTCCTCCCCCCCTCTCTCGCCGCCGAGACGACTCCGGCTCTGGTTTCTGACCCCGCGTGGATGGTTCAGCCTGGAACGATCGGTCGTGTCCGAAGTATCCGATCGTTCAACATCGATCGAGTCTGGGCCGCCGCCGGCATTCGACGTTGAACGCCGGCGGCGGGGTCGCCGCCGGTCGACACGACGCGAACCTACAGTACGGAAAGAGCAGCTTACTGCAAGGCAAGATGACCACATTTGGGCAACGGCACTGTCCAACAGCAATTCCTAGACTCGAGCCCAGAAAACAATAACAATCGGGTGCGACATTCGGCAGCACGGCTGTTGGGCAGAAGAACCGCTGACTGCGATACCCTCGTTCGGCTCATTCGGGCACCGTGCCCAACGGCAGTTCCTGTTCCGCTTGAGCAGGACTCGCTGTCCGCGCCGCCGCGGACGCTGTCCATTTGAGACAGGAGGCCGCCTGCCCAACAGCGGCCGCTGTCGATGTTTGGCAGACGTTGGACAACAGTTGTTGTTGGGCATCCTGCCCATTCTTGTCCACATCATTTCTTAACGGGCGAAGAACGGTATAAAATCAACTTTTTCGCTGTCGGGGGCGCCTGTCCCAGGGCGGCTGGAAAGTTTATACCCTTACGGTGGCACCGTAGGGGTATAAACTTTCCAGCCGCCCAGGGACACAGGCGCCCCCGACAGCGAAAAAGTGTATCTTATACCGTTCTTCGCTCGCTGAATTTCGGGCGTCCAAACCACTGCACGCGGCCTCCGCGCCTCCGCCGGCCAAGGGCTCGGGCTCCACGCACGTGCCGCCGCCGCCCAGCGGGGGGGGGCCGCTGGCCAGGCACACTCGTCGATGCAGATCCGTGGTGCATGCTCACTCCGTCCGCACTGCGATCGCTCCCTCGCTGCCCTTCTGACTACCTACCAGACCACCCCAACCCAACCCGAAGACCCGAATTTCGGGTTGGGGGGTGTACGGGTTCCATCTGTGTTTTCTCGATGTTCCCCGACCCCCCCCACTGGAATTGGAGGTCAATTTGAGGCCGTCGGGTTGGGTTGGGGTGGTTTGGTGGGTGGTGACCTTCTGCCGAGCCGAACACTATGGTGTGTGCCTGCGGGGGGCAATGCTTCGACATCGACTTCGTCTACCGATAACGAAGAGGAGGACGACGAGGGGGAGGAGGATGGGGAAGGGGGCGAGACGGAGGAGGATGGGGGGCAGCAGAAGGATGAAGCCGACGTGAAGGAGGAGGAGGAGGAGGAAAAGCATGCAGTCCCAGTAAGATCGAAGCTCCCCCACACCCATTGCGCGTGAGACTTACTCAAAAAAGAAGTAGGCGGCGATCACCCCTGGGGGTGCCCACCAATATACGATGCTCGCTTTAAGACCGGGCCAGCAGCATACATCACAAGGCCCGCCACTTCGGCTGCGCCCCGAAGAGCTTGGACAACGGATTCCAGCCCAACCTTCCAACTTCAACCCGCTCCCACAAGTAGGGCGCGGCGGCCTAAAACTACCCATCCAACCATGTTCTTGTGCCCTGCCAGCCTGGCCCGATCTGTTAGGCCTGTTTTCCACCACCACCACCACCACCATAAGTTGGAGGGGAAGGGGGGCCTCCTCCTCCTCCTCCTCCTCCTCCTCCTCCTCCTCCTTCCCCCCTCCAACTGATGGTGGTGGTGGTGGAACACAGGCCCATCACGATCGGGGGAAGCCTGATCCTGGCGCAGTCCGCTGCCCATCACAGCAGGCCTGCATTGGACGGCACCGAGAGGCCGCATCGGGCCGGCAGCGGCCTGGAACGGCAGGGAAACGCCTATATCAAATCGGCATCGGACCGCCGCGCCCGGCTCTGGCTGGCCTGGCCGCTGCCGCTGCACCTGACCGGATCGAATCGCATCGGGATCGCGGCCCCGGCCGGCGAATCGAATCGCCTCGGATCGCAGGCTTAGGTCGGGCATGTCTTCCTACAGGCGGATCTTAGAGGCAAAATGAAGAATCGCCAGACAATGCTAAAACAAATCATCAAACATCTGAGCTAAACACAGTTCGCCTCCCGACTATCTTTGGGTCATTGTTGGAGATTCTTCCTGCAGGGGGACTGCCCGACGCAGTCGCAGGCGGCCGCTGCCAAAGCCCCGCCGACACCTCGGCGAGCACGGCCGCGGTCGCCGCCTCCGCCCTGGCCGTGCGCTGCCTCACGGCCTGGAGCTCCCGCAGGGCCTCCTCTGGAGCTGGGGGGCCGGCGCGCGCGCACCGCGCAGGCAGGAGGCAGGTGGTGGAGGAGCAGGGCCCACGACGGCATGCAGCCACGAGCTGGTGGGCCAAGTGTATTCTCCTCCACCACCATCACAGGTAGGACGAGGGAGGAGGGAGGTCCTCCTCCTCCTCTTCCCTCTCCTCCCTCTCCTCCTCCTCCTCCTCCTCCTCCTCCTCCTCCTCCTCCTCCTCCTCCATCTCCTCCTCCTCCTCCTCCCTCCTCTTCCTCTTCCTCCTCTTCCTCCTCCTCCTGCTCCTCCTCCTCCTCCTCCTCCGCCTCCTCCTCCTCCTTCTCCTCCTCCGCCCTCTCTGACCTACGGTAGTGATGGTGGAAAATCGGCTCCTCATGAGCTCCCAGAGCTCCGCGCGGATCTCTCGAGCCGGCGTTGGGCCCAGCTCCCTGGCGCGCGGGGCGGCGCCAGGGGGGCCCAGCGCCGATCCGACAAGTCCTTGCGGAGCCTCTAAAATTTATATATAATACTGCCCCAAACCACCAACTGGCTGACGACGGAAATTGCCAGTGTCCTCGCTGACGGCATGGGGACTCCACCGTGCTAGGCACCAGCAACGAGGGAGAAGGAAGAGGAAGCACGGGAGCCGATGACTTGGTCGCCCGAAAAAGGTCACAAAAATGGGTACGATGCCCAAGAACAAAGGTTGTCCAAAACTGACAGCGGCCGCTGTTGGGCAGGCTGCCTTCCGCCTCAAATTGACAACGTCCGCGGCGGCACCGACAACGAGGCCTGTTCAGAGTGAGCAGGAACGCATGCTGGTCTTCGAACCCACTCCAAACGTTTACGCCTATGCCGTCTTTCGTTCGTTGAGAAGTGGCACGTTGGGCCCTTGGCTGTAGAGGGCCAGCGGCGAGAGGCGGGCCACCTCCATGAGGCGAGCGGAGGAGCAAAGCCCGCGGAGCATGTGAGTTCGACTTCCTGTCGAGAAGTGGAGCATCAGATCGCAACACACGGAAACTTTCGATCGTTCCCATGGCGCACTAAAGCGCGCAAAACGGACCTCGTGCATCTTCCTCACATGGCGCTAGTGGGCGCTAGTGGTCACTACTGTAGAGAGCAGAAAATCCACCCTCATAATAATCACCCCGACGCGCGAAGCCGTGCAGGAAACGCACCCATGTAAGCAATCGAACATGGCAGAACTGATTAATAAACTCCCAGGGCCGTGAAGTAAACGCCAATTCTCGGGTCCTGGAGGGGGTCCTGCCTTGATGCTGGCCGTTACTTGGTCGCTGTTCGACGCTACGGAGCGCTATTCGGCGCTAGGCGCTACTGAGCGCTATTAGGCGCTATTCGCCGACGTACACGAAATCTTGAACGAGCGGAATTGTTTTTTTATTTTGGAAGGAGCAGACTCTGGTGCAACCTGTTCTTCACAAACTTGCCCCCCGAAAACCCAATTTGACACAGATCGAGCGCATGAGACCAACGCGTCACCCGGAACCAACAGCCACGCACGAGGCCTCGAACTTTTTGGTCAGCGGCGTGGGCGAGGGCCACCACAGTCGAACAGCCACGAGGCCTCGAACACGTGGGGGCATCCACCAACCAAGTGGTACGTCTGGCTCACAACCTTCACCCGAGAAGCACTAAACACACACAGCACATGATGACTGCACCCAGGTGGACTTCATGCTTTTGAACTGCCTGGGTGCTTGCATAGGCCAGAACCTGCCCCTCTTCCCGCAACCAACTCTCTGTACAATGGATTTGCTGAATGCTGTATGTCCGCTCCATCCGTTCACATCCCAACCTTCTGGTTCAACCGACTTCTCTGAGAAGCTTGGTGGCATGCTGGAGGATCCAGAACACTTACTGTGCACACGCACTGAAATGAGCAGTTGCCATACAAATCGCACGACGCTCCCAGTTGATCATCTGCCATCCTATCCACACAAGGCAAAGACCTGATCACACGAAAACGAACACACAACGAAAACAACCCTTAATGGACACGCAACCGATTCGGCAACCGCCCGGTCCTTCAGGTACGCGGCAGCTTCTCTGGCATCTGCTGCGCCCGCCGCCTTAGCCAGAGTCAGAGCGCGTGTCAACTTTTTGGGCAAACGCATAGGCTGGCAGTGCCGCAGCAGTCGGCATCGACGAGGCTCGCAGCACGTCCGTGCACGGAGAGGCAGGCCACACGGTCAGACCCTCGAGACCACCGAATCGGCGCGAGATTACACCCTTGCCCGCTCACCCTCAGTGGGCCCTGGAAACGACAAATCCGTTTTTTTACAAGTTCCGTTTTGCCTTCTTTTGCCAATTCCGACGCAGTTTTTGTTACCGGCTCCGTCGCCGTTTTTTGACCGGTTCCGGCTCCGGTTCCAATCCTGGAGCCGTTTTTTTGCCGTTTCCGGTCGCCGTTTTTTTGCCGCTTCCATTTTCAAGGGACATTTTTTTGGAAACGGTGAAAAAAACGGCCCTGCCGTTTCCGGGGCCCACAACGCGCTCACCTCCCCTGGTTCCCTGGACGTGCACGCCATGACAGATGGGATCTCGAGCATGGTGGGGATGCGGGGCGACATCAATGAATACTGAATTCAAGCCCCAAGCTTGCAGCGCACTGCGAAAGAACATAACAAGCGATAGCTGGAGAGCAATGCTAGATATGCTCCTGGTGCTATTTGCTGGGGAAGGGCCAACGGGCCAGGACGCAACACAGGATATGCAATGCTCACGATTGAATAGGCGCCGGCAAGAGCCGCTGGCAGCCAACGAAACTCAAACTTCTTATGAGTTAGTGGAGAAAGAAGTGAGAGGAAGGGAAAGAGGAGGCATGAGGGCAGTGGGAGGGAGCGAGGGGTGAGGAGGATAATCAGACATGAACAGATCCAACCTGACGGCGATTGCAGAAGCTTCAAAGTTCCAAAGCATCCTGGACGGAGAACAACTCCTCTCCCTCCAAGCGCACTGCATCGCGCATCCGTCTTTCGGCGAGACTTCGTGGGCCCAAGACCGTGTGGTGACGGACCGCGTGGTGATCTCGGAATCCCCAACGACCTCACCGCTCGATCTGGCGCCACACGGTTGGGGACCCTGGAGTCCCCAGCCGTCCGCGACACCCTCGGAGAACGACCCAGGTCCCGAAACCACGCGGTGACCCCGAATCCCCACGGAATCACCACACCATGTGGTCACCACGCCACTTGGAGCCCCCCGAGAGACGAAGGTGACAGAAGGAATCCCCTGCCGAGACGCGGACAGGACGTAAAGCCTTGCCCCTGGCGACCAGACGCATCACGTCCACAGCCCTGGCCACCCCGGGTGAACAACAGAGATGCCACGCTGCCCCTGAGACTTTCGGTTCATGACTGGCGTATCCGGCGGCCGGTCGGGACGATTTGGGCACCCCCAGAACGCCTTCGGCGAGGCGCAGCCGCTGGAAGGTATCCCGAGGATGGAAAACAGCCGAGAAACGACAAAAACGCCCGAAAACCTGGAACCTTCGATTCCGAGAAAGTCCTCGATACGCACCGCTCCTCCCCGGACCTCTCCCAAGGGGATGCGCTCTGACCAGGACTTCTGCGGCGAATCCGGCCGTGACGACTGAGGCCCCTCGGGAGGCAACCGAAGAGGGTGAAAACGAAGGAAGGCCATCCTGGCGGCGAGCCCAAGGGGGAGGTGAGAAGGGGCGGGCCTTCTCAGAAGGCTCGGAAGTCCCTCAGCCTTCTGAGAAGTTTGCTAGGCCTTTCCCGAGGGCACCAAAAACTTCCCTGAAGGCGCGAGGGCTTCTGAGAAGTCACGTAGCCTTCTGAGAAAACCTTCTCCTTCTCCTTCCCACCCCTCGCTCGCCGCCGGCCATCGGCATCGAGATACCTCGAGTAAAACCGGGCCGAGAACGGCCCTCTCCGGCCGCTCTCTGGTCGCAGACCCGGCGAGCGCGCAGCAGGTCGGTCGAGCAGCTCAGGGGCACTGGACGGCGAATTACAGCACTGCACCCTCTTCCGCCGCACGCTGGAGCGACCCCCTTAGGCAAGAGGGTTCCCTTTGGTTCGGGGGTTGCGAAAGGTGCCCCTGATCCAAGGTGCCCCCGGCTTTTTTTTCCTCTCAAGCATGGAGCCCCTGGGGTCCTCTGGGCCTCGTGAGGGGTGCTCTGGAGGCTGTGAGGGGCTCCCTGGCAGGGGGCACCTTGGGCCAGGGGCGCTTTTAGCAGCACCCGAATTGGCGCTGCGGCTGTGAGGGCCCCGCGGGGGTCCAGGCCCGCAGGCGCGCGGGACGCACCAGGAGGGTCCCTCCGACTAAGGATCACTCCTGGGGGGGACGGAGAGGGTACCCATACGGCGGAGGCCAGTCCACGAGAAACCTTCCACAAGAAACCCAACCCCGAGGCCCCAGGTCGCCAACTGACTCCTGGGGCGGGGGCGTCAGGCCCATTTACCCAAGAAAAACCCAGCGCACCCTGGAGGCAAGCAGGGCGTCTCTTGGCATGGGCCCCCACTGTCCTGCGACTCCCTGGGCCGCTCCTGGGGTGCGTCCTGACAAGACCTCCGAGGAGAACCCGGCCGTGGCGACGAGGGGGAGGAGGAGGAGGAGGAGGAGGAGGAGGAGAAGGAGGAGGAGGAGGAGGAGGAGGAGGAGGAAGAAGAGGAGGAAAAAGAGGAGGAGGAGGAGGAGGATAGCGGCACCACCTCCCCTCTGGGAGCCCGAACGCGACCCGGGCCTCTGAGCCGACTCCGCCCAAAGGAAGCGTGGGAGCCCTCCGCCTGTGCCGCCCAGGGGGAGAGAGAAGGAGATAGAGAGAAAGAGAGAGAGAGAGAGACGCCCGCGCACGTACGGCGGGCTCGTGGCTCGTGTCGTGACGATCCCGGCGTCGGCTTCCGACATCGCGCGGACCGTTCCACCTGGAAGGATCGGCGCTGTTTCCGAGCGCTGTTTCCGTTGCGAGGTGCGGACAGCTCCATACCCACCGCCTGGGGCCCGGCGTCCTCGGACCCGCGCGCGGGCGGTGGATCTGGAACTAGCTTGGCTCCGGGAGGCCGAATCCATCCATATCCACCGCCCGCCGAGGTCGCCGGAGATCACCCACCCAGGCGGCAGTGTTGGATCCATCCACGCCTCAGAGTATTGGCCGATGCTGGGCCACTGTCGGCGCTCAACCTCGAACGCCCGCGGCGGGGTCGCTGCCGCGTCGACACGACACGAATCGGCCATGAAAGGTGTGGGTCCTGAGGGAAGCGGGTCCTCGACCCCGGGGCCTTCATTCAAAACCAATTCTTCGTCATGCGTTGTTTTCTGACGGTCGTGCTGGGACCAGTGGAGGGCCCCAGGATGTCAAGACCTGCGAAAAACAACAACTCAGGACCCGTTTCTTTCAGGACCTGTCCAGAACCGACAGCGGCCGCTGTTGGGCGGGTTGCCTTCTGTCTCGGATGGACAATGCACGCGGTGTCACCGACAGCGAGTCATGTTCAAAATGGATCTGCCAGTCATCGTACACATCGGTGAGCCTCAGACAGGTCAGGACGCTTCGCCACTGCTTTTTGTGTCCGTTCCATGGGAGCATGCGTGGCCCCTGGCGCTGTCCGATTTGGGCCCGCCTTGGACCAGATGCGAAACACATCTGGGACCATATCTGGAAGTTTGGGCCGGGGTTCGCCCCTTCACAAAGGAGACGATAAGAAAGAAGAAGGGGAGGGGGGAATGCTGTCAATCTTTGTTCTCTTTGTTCAGGACGGAGCTAGGACGAGGAGAAATC
The DNA here is from genome assembly GCA_963575745.1 of Prorocentrum cordatum. Taxonomy (NCBI): domain Eukaryota; class Dinophyceae; order Prorocentrales; family Prorocentraceae; genus Prorocentrum; species Prorocentrum cordatum. The sequence goes on along the minus strand of CAUYUJ010012459.1, from coordinate 374,128 downwards.
CTTTCCCTAGCGCTCTGGAACGCTCTGAGGGCGTTTCGCAGCGCTCTGGGAAGGCCGCGGAGCCCGAGAGAACCTCCAGAACCGCTGGATCTTAGAGAATATCGAGTTGTCGTCACCCGATGTTATGCTTGTCCTGGAGGAGGCGGGGCTGGTGATGCTGATGACGCTGCTGCTGCTGCTGCTGCTGATGATGATGCTGAGGATGAGGATGATGCGTATGATGATTTGTTATAAACCCCAGTTCGTTGATTCAGGATCGAGTTAGGCGGGGCCAGCGGGAACCCAACGGCCTCGAGGGGTCCCAGGGGCTCCTGGAGGCACGTCCGCAGGCATGAACTCCACTCTCGGCTGGCTGCGCATAGTGAGCCGCTGGACAAGGGCAGACGGTCTGTCTGACCAGGCAGCGGACAGAGCACAGTGTCGGCGAGAGGTTGTTCCCAGCCGAGCTTCAAAATGTTGGTCTGGGGACCCGGTACCCCCAGCCTTCGAGCGTTCAGCGTCGACAAAAAGGCATCGCAACACGCAGCACGCAGCAGCAAAACGTCAGACGGCGCAGAGACGAGAAGGATGAGACCAAACCAATGAGGACACCCACCGGGCTCACGGGAACTCGACAAACGAAAACCCAACCATCTCGCCAGAAGTCGTTCAAGTCCAGGGCAGACACAGTAGCGATAGATATCCTCTAAATCAGTCCCCAGGTCGCATTTACATCGAAGAAGACACCCGTTCGCTTTCGTATGGAACCTCGAGGATGCATTGACGGAGTTGGTGAGCAGGCGGGGCGGGGCAACAGCTAGGCAGGTCGAGGTGAGCTTCGCCACCTCCTTCACCTGCTGACCGAAGGTGGTGATGTGCGTCGGGGAGGCTGCCGCGAACAACCTCCTGGCACGCCTAAGCAAAACAGAATGGGCCCGTTCGTAATTGTCCGAGACTCTGGCAAGTCTGTAAATTTTCGTCTGCAGTTTTGTCCCGTCGATGTCATGGCGGGGGCTAAGGGAATGGTGTCGTTTAAGAGTACGACGGATGTGGTTAATAAACGAGTCCTCGTTCCACCCCCTATGCCACCGATACGGGATGTGCTCTACATCATCGCGCGCAGCCTGAAGGGTATCGGTAGACTTGCTCACGGTCTCTGAACGAAGGGCGAAACGGGCGCATGCAGCTTTCGCCATCGCGAAGATGTCAACAAATTCGACCCGAAGTCCTACCTCCTGCAGCTGCATCGCCAGCTCGCATGAGATCGCATGCCGCGGACCGACGGTCAGCAGCAGCACGCCCTCCTTGAAACACTGTGCCAGTTCGCCACTGGCGGGGTAGAGCTGAACTCTGACTTGCAATAAGGGGACGCACGTTGTACGGAACGCAACACGACTAAGGGCAAGGCCGACTCCCAAAGCTCCAGTCACGCGAACACGGTTTCGGAACTTCGGAAGGATGCGATCCCAAACGTGAAGATGCCCACCGGGACCGACCGGAACTCCTAACTACACCGCCCGAGAGACCACTTGAAGCTTGTCCGCAGGATCCCCAAACTCCTTAAGAAACGATTTCACAATCGTCAAGTCCAAGTCCCCGAAACCTACGATTTGGCACTTGATGAGATTGAGGCGGAGGCTCGCGATCTGGGAGAACATCAAGAAGACCTTCCAAGATGGGCCCGAGGTCCCTCCGGGTGTTCTGAAACCCGAAGAGGAGGTCATCGGCGCAGGCAAGGTCAATGTGGAAGTGGGGTGGGGTAGTGTGGCGAATGTGACGAAACCAACGAAGGAGGGGGTCGGCAGCGAGAACGTATAGCATCATCGAATCAGGACAGCCTTGTTAAGCCCCACGCTGAATCTTGATCGTGCCTCGCTTGCCGCCGGCGAAGAGGACCGTGCCAGCGTTCTCATGGTATAAGATCTCGAAGAAACGAACGAGGATAAGAAGCAGCTTCATCTCGCGAAGCACATGAAATGGCCACTCGGGAGCGAGAGGTGGGAAGGCCGCAGAGAAGTCGGCGAGCAACAAAGAGACGCATGGAACTCCTTGCATGCGTTGGCTAATGCCCCAAGTCTCCGCGCGAGCGACATGCGCCAGCATATCCCGACCACGAAGACAGGCCTGATCTGTATCCACCAAATGAGATACATTAGACGTCACATTGATTGTGAATGCGTTAGCGATCAGCTTGACATCTGTATTAGGCATGCTGAGAGGACGGATACAAGATGGGTGACGTGTGAGACCAGTGCCGTCCGCTGGGCCCTTCGGGTCCGTGCCCTTGGGGAGAAAGACTAGGAGGCACTCGCGCACCTCAGGCGGAAGGGCCGAGACCTGATCTGCAAAGAGGGTGGCATAGACATCGTGCAACGCGCGCGCGGCTTCGGCATTTCCCCAAGCAGAGTAAGGGACGCCGTCTTGTCCTGGCATACTTTTAGGGCGGTGGAGAATCGTCTCGTACCATGTGCTGTAGGCGAGCTGTCATTCCGTTTTGAAAGGCCCCGAAAGATCCTGAGCGTTGAGGTTAACAGTGCTCCAGAGATCAGGGTTGATCCAAGGTTTGCCGAAGATGGAGGCCCAGTATTCCTGGAGGGCTGTCGCCGAGTCCTGAATGTTCGAAAGAATCTCCCCACAGTCCCCGCGTATGTTCTCGAGGTAGATACGTCTCTTGAATTTTCGCCAGGGTTCTTTACAACGGGCGTTGCGGGCAAGTAGAGCCAATCTCCTGTCCTCCTCAATATTTAACTTCCGAATGTCCTTCTCCTCCACCTCCAGAATCTTAAGAGAGAGAGAGAGAGAGAGAGAGAGCCTGCACGTGATGGCAGAGGCCATCGAGGTTAACGCACTCCTCGAGGTCCTGGCTAAAATGCACCTTCAGACGCGGAATAACTGCATAGCGCATCTGCTAGACGGTTGCCGTGTCCGAGCCGCGCTGCACGAAGCGCTGCAAGGGCACAGAAGTGGCGTTCGCGCAGCGAGGAGGCCTGTCGGGCAAGGAGCGCCTTTCGTGCTGACGCAGCCGCCTCGAAGACACATTCTTTCACATACGGAAGCTTGTTCCAGAGGTCCCACTCCTGAGGGATCTGCTTGAGGAGGCTGTCGAGGGCCTTTTGGAACCCTGGGAGCTTGGCAACCACGGGGCAATGGAACGAGAGCTCGCGGAAGGAGTGATGGGGTCGATGCAGGCGACGACGGGGATGTGATCACTACTCATGCGAGCCTGCAAATAGCCTATTATGTAAGCCTGGGTGGTAAAATCACGAAGGAGGCGAGGCGGAACCGAAGTATAAACCCTGTTCCTTGAGCCAAAACGGCTTGAGCCAGAATGGCTTGAGCCAAGATGGCTACGGATGATGCGTATGATGATTGTAGTTATGATGATGCTGATGATGCTGATGATCAGGATGAGGATGAGGATAATGGTGGTGGTGATGATGATGGCGAGGATGATGATGATGATGATGATGATGATGATGATGATGATGATGATGATGATGATGATGATGATGATGATGATGATGGTGGTGATGATGATGGTGGTGGTGATGATGGTGATGATAAGGAGGAACAGCAGGAGGAGCAGGAGGAGGAGGAGGAGGGGAGGCGGAGGAGGAGGAGGAGGAGGAGCAGGAGCAGGAGGGGGTGATGATGATGATGATGATGAGGAGGAGGAGGAGGAGGAGGAGGAGGAGGAAGAGGAGGAAGAGGAGGGATCCTCATCCGATTGTATCCTCGTCCTAGTCTCGTCTTAGTTTGCCCGTCCTCCCCGTGCCCGCTCCGATCCGGGAGCCCCGGCGCCGCACCGCCGGAGCGCAGACGACGGGCCCCGGCGCCCCGCGATCGAAGGGCCGCGCCTCGCCCGCGTCGTCGGGCTCCGCTGGCACGCGAGGCGTGGCCAGCTCCTCTGGAGAGGCGGGAAGCCCTCCTCCCTCTCCCCCTCCCCCTCCCCCTCCCCCTCCCCCCCCTCCTTCCCCTCCTCCTCCCCCTCCTCCCCTCTCCCCCCTCCCTTCCCCTTCCCTTCCCCTCCTCCCCTCCTCCCCTTCCCCCTCTCCTCCTCCTCCTGCCTCTTCCTCCTCCTCCTCCTCTCCTCTCCCCTCCTCCTCCTCCTCCTCCTCCTCCTCCCCCTCCTCATCCTCCGAGAAAGACCTCGATACGCACCGCTCCTCCCCGGACCTCTCCCAGGGGGTTGCGCTCTGACCAGGACTTCTGCGGCGAACCTGGCCGTGACGACTGAGGCCCCTCGGGAGGCAACAGAAGAGGGCGAAAACGAAGGAATGCCATCCTGGCGGCGAGCCCAAGGGGGAGGTGAGAAGGGGCGGGCCTTCTCAGAAGGCTTGGAAGTCCCTCAGCCTTCTGAGAAGTTTCCTAAGCCTTCCCCGAAGACGCCAAGCATTTCTCTGAAGGCGCGAGGGCTTCTGAAAAATCACGCCGCCTTCTCCTTTTCCTTTTCCTTTCCACCCCTCGCTCCCCGCCGGCCATCGGCATCGAGATACCTCCCGTAAAACCGGGCCGAGAACGCCCATCTCCGGCCGCTCTCTGGTCGCAGACCCGGCGAGCGCGCAGCAGGTCGGTCGAGCAGTTTAGGGGCACTGAACGGCGAATTACAGCACTGCACCCTCTCCCGCCGCACGCCGGAGCGACCCCCCTAGGCAAGAGGGTTCCCCTTGGTTCGGGGTTGCTAAAAGAGTCCCTGGCCCAAGGACGCCCGAAATGGGTACGGAAAAAATGGGAACAGTGCCCAACAACAAGTGTTGTCCCAAACCAACAGCGGCCGCTGTTGGGCAGGCGGCCTTCTGTCTGGCATGGGCACAGGCCGCGGCGGCGTCGACAGCGAGTCCTGTTCAGACTGAATAGGAGCTGCTGTTCATCATTGTACCCATTCTTTCCGTTCCCATTTCGTTCGTGCCGGTGCACCTGGCTTTTCGCTCAAGCTTGCAGCCCCTGGGGCCCCCTGGGCCTCGCGGAGAAGTGCTCATGGGGGCTGTGAGGGCCCCCCTGGCAATCCTGGGGGGAACCTTGGGCCAGGGGCACTGCTAGCAACACCCGACCTTGAGGTCGCAAAGTCGTCCGCCGCTTCGTCGTTCCCGGCCCCACCCTCCACCCCTCCCTCGCACCCTCCAGGAGTCGGAGGAGGTCTCGGCATGTCTCTTCTCCTGGAGGGTGCCAGGCGGGCGCACCTCCCGCTACAGTTTGCCAGTCTGCTACCTCTTTCTTTTCTTGTGCCCCCACCCCCCCAGCGGGTAAGGCCGCTGGGGTCGGAGGGGGGGAGGGGGGGGGGGCAGCGCTTCGTGAAGCACCAAAGCCAGCAGTAACCGAGTAAATAATCCTGGGGAGGAGTAGGAGGAGGAGGAGGAGGAGGGCAGAGGAGGAGGAGGAGGAGGAGGAGGAGGAGGAGGGCGGAGGAGGGAGGAGGGGGAGGGGGAGGAGGATGAGGAGGAGGAGAAAGAGACCGACGTCAACTCCACAAGCGTCCTCGTGGTGGGACGTCCCCTCAGTCTTGCCAAAGAGTTGCACAAGGAGTTCGAGGCCGCGCGAGTTCCCTCATTGCTGCTCGTGCGCGTGAGGCTGACGAGGGGCAGGGACGCCTATGCGGGGAGGCAGGATGGGACTGAGAAGACCTGGGCTCGCCGCCGAAGAGCCCTGATTCCGCAGCCCACGGCTCCGCGGGGTCGGTCTGGCAGCCCTGGTCCGCAGTGTCGCCACCGCCTCCTCCTGCGACGACCTGAGCGCTCCACCGCTCGTCTCGCCCGGCGGGGTGATCTCCCCTTCTCCTCTTCCTCCTCCTCCGCCTCCTCCTCCTGCTCCTCCTCCTCTTCACCTCGATCTTCCTCCTCCTCTTCTTTCGCCTCCTCCTCCTCTTTCTCCTCTTTCTCCTCCTCCTCCTCCTCCTCCTCCTCCTCCTCCTCCTGCTGCATGCGCGTAGACTTGTCGGAGCTCCGCGCGGATTTCTCGGATCGGCGCTGCGCGCCCTTGGCGGCGCCCTCCCGGGCCAACCCCCCGGCGCGCCCGGCGCGCCAGGGGGAGCGCCGATCTGCAGGACGTGCGCATGGAGCTCCGAAGGTTCATGCTGATGCGCTTGTTTGTCGAACAGTTCCTCCTGCCATCGCTCGGACGCCCATTTCCCGTGCGTTTTTCGGTTTCGTGCGTGTGTTTTTTTGCGCGATGGTCCAGGATGGTCCTCGATGGTCCCCGCCGAGAAAAAAATGCACACGTCCGAGCGATGCCAAGTCATCGAGGCAGGCGGTGCGAGCAGTGGATGGGGGGGGGCAGGCGACGCGCGCGGTCCAACGCCCAGTCTGCATCACAGTCACCCTGGGGAATCGACGATTCATTGTGTCTGTGTTTTTTCCCCTCCTGATTGTCTGTCGAACAGTTCCTCGAGGCAGGCGGTGCGAGCAGTGGATGGGGGGGGCAGGAGACGCGCGCGGTCCAGCGCCCGGTCTGCCTCACACTCACCCAAAAACGACGAGCGCCGCGAGGCGCGGAGGGCGCTACCCTCGCGCCCGCGCGTGGCCCCCGTGAAGAGAGGGCCAGGACTTACCAGCCTGGAACATATCCCTATCCCTATGCTGGGCATCTCCTAATCTTAGGGATTCAAATTTTTAGGGATTCCCAATGCCAATTTTAGGGATTCCAATGTTTAGGGATTCCTAATCTTAGGGATGCCAATCCATCGTAATATAGGCATCTCCGCATCACGATGCCAATCGTAGGGATTCCCAAGTTTTTTGGGGGCGAATCCCTGAGATTCTCATCGCCTTCTGGCGTGTCAATCTTAGGGAGAGGGATAAGTTCGAGGCTGGTAAAGGTCTCCAGCCCAGGTCGCGAAGCACCTGTACGTAGGCTTACGTCGCACACGGCCTAGCCCGGCGGGGACAACTTTCCACCGGTATCTGAGCACCCTCCCCCTCGGTGCACTCCAACGTCTGTCTGATCAGATCCCTGGGTGTGGTTGCCGGTCCAGAGCTACACATTGCTGGACACAACACATTTCCCGCTGGAAGCGCCTTGTGCAAATTCCTCCTGCTCCTCTTTTCTCCTCTCGTCTTTAAATCCTCGCATTCCCCAATCCCCCTTACCCATCACTATCGCCATTCCTCTCCCCCATCCGACTCCCCCTGGTCCTCTTCCTCCTCCTCCTCCACCTCATGCTTCCGATTGTCCTCCTCCACCCTCTCGCCGCGTCCTCCTCCTCCTCCTCGTCCTCCTCCTCGTCCTCCTCCTCCTGCTCCTCCTCCTCCTTCTCCTCCTCCTCCTTCTCCTCTAATTCCTTCCGTTTCTCCTCCTCCCCCCCCACCCCCCCCCTCCTCCTCACCCTCCTCCTCCTCCTCCTCCTCCTCCTCCTCCTCTTCTTCATCCTCGTCCTCGTCCTCGTCCTCCTCGCACTCATGCCTTTACTCATCGCCTCACCCAGGCCCCGACGATCAACACACCATTAACTGAGCAACCCCCATCGATGTTCAGGCCACGATAACGTCTCGCGGCTTACGAGACGGAAAGATAAGACGGAAAAAATGACGGACGGGGCGGCGGGGCGAAGGCTGAGATGAAAGGCGAGGAGGAGGAGAAGGAGACGGAGGAATAGGTGGTGGATGCGGCGGCGGGATGGGAGGAGGGGGGGCGGGAGGGAGGGAGGCATGGGGGAAGAAAAGGGAGGGAAAGGTGGCCGAGGAGGAGACGCTGAGGCCAGGGCGCGCGTGGGCTCGCCCGTCAGGATCTCCGCGCCCCTCACTCGGTGCGCCAGCGGGCCCTTCCTGAGGGCACTGTGCGGATTCGCGATCTGCTGTTCCAGCGCGTGGACCAGGTCCCACGCCGTCCTGGCCCGCAGTGATCCGAGGACGGAGGGAGGACGAATAACAAAAACAGAAGCAGTGCCCCAGGAAACCGGAAACCGGAAACATGTGGCTGTATTCACATGGGGACATGTGGAGGCCAAGCAGCGGATACACACGCAGTGGCCAAGCGTACTTGGCTAGTGGTAGAAGGGCCGAGGCGTGAAGGGATGCGGCAACATGTGCGTCCAACCCTCGCCCAGGTTGGCCACGTCATGGGTACCCAGCGAACTCGTAGATTGCAGCAGGTCGCGGGCAAATGCACCAAAGACCAAACGCCGACTGCTAGCCATCAAGACAGCCCTGGGTAAACTCACGGCAAGAAGCAATCAGGGTGAGGGTGCCGAGCAGTCAGTCACTGTCCCTGGGTGCGTGGCTGACGTGGGATTCCGCGATGTGGATTGCTGTTGTTGTTCGTATGGTTGCTGTTGCTGTTGTTACTGCTGTTGTTGTTGTTGTTGTTGTTGATGTTGTTGTTGTTGTTGTTGTTGTTGTTGTTGTTGTTGTTGTTCATTGGCGGTGTGTTTGTTGTTGATGTGGTTGTTGTTGTTGGTGTTGTTGTTGTTCTTGTTGTCTGGTGTCTGGTGTCTGGTGGTTGCTTTGTGTTGGCTGTTGTTTGTTGGTTGTTGCTTATTGTGTGTTGGTTGTTGTTTGCTGTTTGATGACGGTTCGGTTATGTGTGCTGACTGTTGATAGCAGTGTTCGTGTTCGTGTTGTCGTTGGTGTTGTTGTTGCTGCTGCTGGTGTTATTGTTGCGGCTGTTGATGTAGATGTCGGTGTTGTTGTTGGCGTCGTTGCTGTCGTTGTTGTCGTTGTTGTTTGTGGTTGTTGTTGAAAGTCAATTACGAAAAAAATATTATTGTTGGGCCCGTTACAGGCGCCCTGTCGCTCACGCCGAGGCGCCGGCTGCATTTTCCATCGAAAATGGGGCTCGCTCTCGAGCGGTTTGGGGGACCGCCAAAACCGGCCCCCCCAACAACAACAACGCTCCCGTTCGAGACTTTTTCTTTTTTTTACTCAGGGCCAGTGCATTTGCCCGCCGCCGAAAGCAGCCGTCTCAACAAAACCAGCGCCCCCGCTCGAAATTTCCTCCCGTTTTACGTTGGGCAGGCGCGCCACTCTTTCTCTCATCGGCGGCGCCGCCCCCCAGCAACAACGACGCCCCGCTCGAGACATTTCCCCGTTTTCACTCCAGGCGGCACTTTTGCTCGCCGCCGACCGCCCGCGCCCCGACAGAACCAGCGCTCCCGCCCGAGAATTCCTCCCGTTTTACGCTGGACGGGCGACCTTTTCTCCTCCTCCTCCTCCTCCTCCTCCTCCGTGTCCCCCTCCTGCCCCTCCTCTCCCATTTTCCTCCTCCTCCTCCTCCTCCTCCTCCTCTTCCCCCCCCTCCCCCTCCTCTTCCTCCCCCCTCCCCTCCTCCCTACTCTTCCTCCGTCGTCCTTCCTCCACCCCCTCCTCTTCTCCCTCCTCCTTCCTCCTCCTCCATCCCTCTTTCCTCCCTCCTCCTCCTCCTCCTCCTCCCCCCCTCCCTCCTCCCCCCTCTCTTCCTCATCCCCCCTCCCCCTCGCCCTCCATCCTGCTCCTCCTCTCCTTCCTCCTTCTTCTCCCCTCCTCCTCCTCCCCCTCCTCCTCCTCCTCCGCCTCCTCCTCCTCCTCCTCCCTCCTCCTCCTCCTCCTCCTCCCCCCCTCCCCCTCCTCCTCCTCCTCCTCCTCCTCCTCCTCCTCCTCCTCCTCCTCCTCCTCCTCCTCCTCCTCCTCCTCCTCCTCCTCTCCCCTTCCCCCTCCCCCCCTCTCTTTTCCCCCTCGCCCTCCCTCCACCCCCTCTTCTTCTCCCTCCTCCATCCTCCCTTTTCCCGCCCCTGTTTCCCCCCCCCCCTCCTCCCTCCCACCCCCTTGCCCTTTTCGCCCCCCTCACGGGGGATGCGAGCGCGGGAGCGGCAGCGCCTGGGGGCGTGAGCATTCCGGGCCACGCGCCGAGGCCGCAGGATGGTGGCGCAACAGTTCGAACGAGGAGTGAGGACCACCTCGTCCTCGGAGGTACTGCTACTACAACTACTCCTCCTCCCTCTCCCTCCTCCTCCTCCTCCTCCTCATCTTCCTCCTCCTCCTCTTCCATCCTCCTCCTCTTCTCCCCCTTCCTCTCCCTCGGATTCCCCCCCTTCCTCGTCCTCCTCCTCCTCCTTTTCTGAGATGCGCGGGGATTGCGCAAGGCGATTGCATTGGCAATGTGCTGTCCGAGCTGTGGATGTCGAAGCTCCTCGGGAACGGTGTTGGCAATACTTGCTTGGGCGGGAGATCTGGGCGAGGAAATACCGGACCCCGCATGCAACAAAAACGTCCCTCATGATAAGGTGTGGTACCCACAAAGACGCATGTGACATGTGGAAGCATGGCGCACGACTGTAAATTATCCCGGCAAAGCAACCGAACAGCGATGTGTAGGAGCATATATGAAGCTTCCCCCTTAAGATTCATATGCAAATCCAGTTGTAGAATACTGCTGTTCTCGCAGTCGTAGTCGCACTCGCGATAACAGTCGCAGTGGCGACGGCAGTCGCAGTCACAGCCTCAGCCTGCCTCAGCCTGCCTCAGCCTCAGCCTCGGCCTCAGCCTCAGCCTCAGCCTCAGCCTGCCTCAGCCTCAGCCTGCCTCAGCCTCAGCCTCAGCCTGATTCAGCCTCAGCATCAGTCTCAGCCTCAGCCTCAGCCTCGGCCTCAGCCTGCCTCAGCCTCACCCTGCATCAGCCTCGGCCTCAGCCTCAGCCTGCCTCAGCCTCAGCCTCAGTCTGCCTCAGCATCAAACTGCCTCAGCCTCAGCATCAGCCTGCCTCAGCCTCAGCCTCAGCCTCAGCCTGCCTCAGCCTCAGCCTCAGCCTGCATCAGCCTCAGCCTCAGCCTCAGCCTGCCTCAGCATCAGCCTGCCTCAGCCTCAGCCTCAGCCTCAGCCTCAGCCTCAGCCTCAGCCTCAGCCTCAGCCTGCCTCAGCCTCAACCTCAGCCTGCCTCAGCCTCAGCATCAGCCTGCTTCAGCTTCAGCCTCAGTCTGCCTTCAGCCTCGACCTCAGCCTGCCTCAGCCTCAGTCTGCATCAGCCTCAGCCTCGGCCTCAGCATCAGCCTGCCTCAGCCTCAGCCTCAGCCTCAGCCTCAGCCTCAGCCTCAGCCTCAGCCTGCTTCAGCATCAGCATCAGTCTGCCTTCAGCCTCGGCCTTAGCCTCAGTCTGCTTCAGCCTCAGCCTGCATCAGCCTCAGCCTCAGCCTCAGCCTGCCTCAGCATCAGCCTGCCTCAGCCTCAGCCTCAGCCTGCCTCAGCCTCAGCCTCAGTCTGCTTCAGCCTCAGCCGCAGTCTGCCTTCAGCCTCGGCCTCAGCCTCAGCCTGCCTCAGCCTCAGCCTGCATCAGCCTCAGCCTCAGCCTCAGCCTGCCTCAGCATCAGCCTGCCTCAGCCTCAGCCTCAGCCTGCCTCAGCCTCAGCCTCAGCCTGCTTCAGCCTCAGCCTCAGTCTGCCTTCAGCCTC
>CAUYUJ010012459.1:322799-357799 GCA_963575745.1 Prorocentrum cordatum | reverse complement strand
GAGCGTAGCCGCCGAAGCCCGAAGGCGAGCAGGGCAAAAGAGGACCTCGAGACGACCGACTCTCACGGTAGTCATAGCGCTGAACTTGCAGTGCCCGCAGCGGAAAATCCTCCTCCCTGGGACCTTGACAAACACGTGTCGGAGATGAGACGGGGCGTCGCCCGTGGCCTCATCAGGAGGGGGGGCGCGGCGGGCACGCTTAACCCGAGGCTTGGTGGGACAGCGCCCCGTGCCACCATAGATGGTGAGGGCGCGCACCATCCATCGGAGACAAAGATTATAATTCTTGAAGGCGGCAGCCATGGCCTTACAGGCCTGTTGCGAAGCACAGTGAAGATCACGCCCTCTGGTGGCAGCCAGGTCGGCCCACCGAGTGCCTCGCGCCACTTCGCTGCCGCCCCGCTGGTGCCCTTTACAAAGCTCGAAGGAGACGCCGCTCTGGAGACCGCCGAGGTCGTGAATCTTACCCCAGATGGCCTCCCAGAGGTCCAGGTTGTTCCTGCGAGGAGCTAAACGCCAAGCTGGGCCCCTGACAATCCCATCGGGTAAACCTTTCAAATCAGTTGCTATAGTGACAGGAAGCAGGCAGGCCATCAGGACTTGAAGGGCGGCGAACATCTCAGCCCGATGGGGAGGTCTGCACAGGACCTGGCAGAGCTCCGAAAACAACACATTGAACTCCACCACGGTCGCGACCAAATAAGGTGGCAAAGCCCCACCCTGCTCGGGCCGACTCGGGCCAGTACCAGATCCGACGACCGGCTCCGTCCGTGTAGACCCTGCCCGAGACGCCCCATGGGTTTCCATACAGGATGCGCCAGGCCCCCGGATCGTCTCGAGGTGGTAATACTGGGAAACAAGAACGCCCAATTAGCCCACGATCCCAGAACCAAGAGCCCTCGACACACGATGGAAATCCACGGGTATCCAAGCGAGACATCACCTGTTCACGTTCTTTTGATAATACATCGCACGAGCATTTCCAAACAACATGATGCACCCCACATGTCACGGCACCGCACATCGCACACTCTGAGCAATCCGTGTAAGCCAGCTGTGCAAGCCTTTGCGGTAGCCAAACGCCACCTGTGACGAGCGCCTGAAGCAAACCAGCCTCTCGCTGATCAGGTTCCCAGCAAGAGGAAGCACGCTGCTCGTAGTGGCTGCCGTGATGGTCGGGGGGGGGCCCTGTTCAGTGTCATCCTCTGAATCCGACTCCTCCACGCGAACTCGGCCCAGGGCCATCAGGAGGGGCTCGACCCAGTAGCCAGCGGTTTCTTTCGGGGCCATCCCCTGGGATGTGCTTTCGGGCCTGCCAGCCCACAGGGCCCATAAGCGACGAGCGGCAGACTCTGTGGCAAGCGCAAGCAAGGTCGAAGGGGCATCTCTGCGGAGGTCCAAAATGCAATCATGGTCGGTACGACAAACATGAGCTGAGACCGCGGTCCATCCGTGATCCCGAAAGGCCAGAAGTGTGGCCCCAGCAAGGCCTGCGACTTTAGTCCAAGGCTTGGGGTGGTGGTAGAGGTTGCGGATTTGCTGACTCCGAGCCCTCTGTAGTACGTCCCCCGACACAGCCTTGTCACGATGCAGCAGCGCCCACTGATAAATCGGGGCACGCCAGGCCATCGCCTGGGGATCGGCCAGACTGTCGGGCTGTAGCGTCGCACTCAGCCACGCTGAAGTGGCGCCTCCTGGCGCATGCCAGGCACTGCGCACGAGGCGCCGCACGCGGTGCACAAGGCGGGGCGGGATGCCGTGTACACCTGCCCCGTAACTGAGGGCTGGGGGGATCGCCTGTCGTACGAAACGATTGACCACTCGCCCAGCCCTCCGTGCACTGTCAAATCGGGGTACTCTCCGACCTGTGGCCCGAAGGCGGGATCGTAACTTGTGATGCCGTAGCGGCCGTCCTGCAGCCACATCAATCCCAAGAACCTCCAGGGCGCTTTGATATACAAACCTCAGAGCCCGAACGATGTGACAGATGACCCGTCCTGTTTTGGGATGGCTGCATGCGATTTTCATCTTATTCGCCGCCGCTGGAAGCTCAAGGCGTTCCAGCACGCCATGTAGTAGACGCAGCATTTTGGGCCCCTGGTCAAGAAGGGCCTAAATCGAACCAGCGATCGAAATCGCAACGTCATCGGCGTCAAGGTCAATGGACCGAGAGATGGTGCACGTGTGCCGATGCAAGGCATCGACAGGCTGCAGCATGATGCATTGCAAAGCATACATAGCCAGAGCAAACCCAGGCAGTACCCCACGACTCGCCCAAGTAGCCGTAGAGTAGGCCCTATCCCACACCAAACGCCGTGCCGAGCCATACATACGGAGAGCCAATGTGATTAACACACCTGGAAATTGATGGACCCCAGCGGAGGCGAGGAGCTTACGCCAATATATATCGCCGAAACACTTGGCAATATCGACGATAGCACGTAGGGAAGCCTGAGTCGGATCGCCCCCCATGTGGGCCTCAGCGTGAAACAGGAGTCGAGCAGCCACGTCTGTGGTGGCCTTCTGTACCCCCAAGGCCAGGTAGGGGCGGCATAGCTGGGAAGCCCATTCTCGTACGAACGTCATCCTGGCTTTCGCCCACACACGGTAAACCGAAGGCAGGAGGGCGATGGGGCGGTAGCCCCCAAGGGGCTTAGCCAGAAGGACGATGTGCACGTGACGCGCATGTTGGGGCCAAGACCCAAATACTTCACATAGGTATAGCAAGTGCCCAAGGAAGGAGAGGCCGTCGTTGGATAAGAGGGCCCAATGACGTGGGCGGAAACGGTCAGCACCCACAGCCGTACGGGTCGGGAACTGCATAGCAGCCTCTCGGATCTGCGCAATTCTAAGGGGCGGAAGTCGGGGCCCGTGCTCACACAGGTGGCGCATGTCCTCCACGATGTCGCCAAAACATTCAGGATTGTGCATACTTCCCGAGAGATGCTGAGGGGCCCCAGGGGCGCTGTCCCAGACTTGGCCCCATGAGGTACGCTGTGACTCGACAACAACGCCAGGGAAGCTGGTAGGTCCGAGAGCCCCGTGGACTTGAGATAGGTTCCACCCGCGGGGTTTCGTCCACCTGTGTACTGCACCAGGCTGCGTGCTCAGTTGTCGTCGCAACCAAGCTGTAAAGGACTTCGCACGCGCCTGTCCCAGTCGACGCTCCTCTTGAGCAGCCAAGCGCCCAAAATAGTCCCCCGCGAACTGAAACAGCGCACGGTGTAACTGAGGGGCGGATTCCACAACCTGTTGAATCAAGTGCGAGACCAGAGGGATCAGTTCCGTGGGTAGGTATTTCTCCATACGCCCACGTCGCCCAGTCCCAGAGAGAAAATCGCACAATAAACCCCCGGCTTGATGGGGGCACTGAGGAGAACCCAGAGAAATGTGCGAGAGGCGCACATCGTGGACCCGAAGCTGAAGAAGCCGAAGGGCCCGAGAAACCTGCGTGCCCGAAGGTTGGTACCGTGCCAGGGCGCCCCCAGAGGTGGACTGGCGATAGCGAGGTCCCTGCTGGCGCCCCAAGTACTGTGTAGCGGCGCTGTCGCCGTCCTGAAACAAAGGGGCAAGTTCCGTCTCGGCACCAGCGTACAGCGCACCATAGAGGTGATCTAGACGAGCCCGGCGCCCTTCCTTCGGCCCAAGGCGACTAGTCGCGTCGTGAGCCATTAACTCTGACCATAGTCGCTCATGTGAGCCCCGAGGCGCGTCGACTTGAAATTCGCCGTCCTGATCCTGGTGGGCATCCACATCCTTCCATTTCGCAGTGGGGGTGGCGGGGAAAGGCACAGGCCCACTTAAGACCGTGACAGCGCGTGGGCGGACCCCGCCTGATAAAGTAGTCATAGCCGCGCAGTGGTTCCTGGGTGGGAAGTCCGCCAATGTGGCTGGCGTAGTCACGGCGGCCGCGACACAATCACTGGCCAGCCAGTTATCAAGCAGAGTGCGCCTCGCAGTTTTGGGGTCACGGTAGGCGCCCTCTGCCGACACAACCACACGAGCACGTAACCTGTCAGGGTAACCCGTCCTCCCAAGTGCATCTGGACCTACGTTCCAGTCGCCTCCAATAATAAAGGGCAGCCTGTGATAAGCCAGTGTGGAGCCGAGCAGCCTGAGCTTGTCATGGTTGGGTCCCGAGAGCCCGTGACCTTGCTCCAGGTAGATGGACCCCAAGAGGAAACCATGTTTGGGGCCGGCGTGTATGTGGACGAGCACGGCGCAAGCCTCCACGAAGATGTGACATGTAGCGTGCCCAGGCAAGGTCACGCTGATGTGGGAAGGTACAAAAATGGCCACGCCACCACATCCCTGTGTTGCGCCGTCCTCCCCAGGTCGGGCCGCAGTCATGAATGGTTGCCACCCAGAGCTGCGTGCCCATTCCTGCGCACGGGCCAGACGATCACCTCGTAATTTGTGTTCCTGCACAACCGCAATGGCCCCACGAGGTCCTTCTTGCAAAAGGGCCTTAGCTCGAGGCCAGCCACTGGAATTGAAAGTAATCAAGCGTACCGCAGACTTTCTTGAGGAGGCTTTCGGGGCACGTCTCCAGGGCCGAGAAGAGCCACCGTGTGAGGGAGCACTAGGTAAGCGAGGCCGCTTGGGAGCCCGTTGAGGCCCTGCATCGGTGTCCCGACGCTTTCGCTTCCTACGCCCAACAGGGGGCTCATTCGGAGCCACTTCAGCACCAACCCTGTCCGAAGCCGTGCCCGCGCCGATATCCAAGGTAGGACACTGTGTACCTTCTGCAACAGCAATTGTGGCAGGGGCGGGTGGGTTGCGGCTTGCCCCGATAGGGTCGTTGCGATTAGCCAGGCGCAGCGGGCCCGACAAGCCCTGGAAGCTCATGTCGGATACCTGCGTGGCGTCCAGGCCGTGCATGTAGAGGACGTTGGACGGGCCATCGCCATGAACGACCTGGACTTCGTGCTGCATGAAGCTGATGGAATCACCACCTCCTTCTTCACCAGCGGCGGGTCCTGGCTCGGGTTCAAGGCCGTCTTCATCACTGCTGGTGTTGTAGGGCGCTTGCGTAGGAATGGCCACACCGATGAGCTCAAGAAGCCCATGATACCGTCGCAGCAAATCCTCAGCCCAAACGCCAATGTTAGGTCGCCACGCATGTGTCAACCTGGTCTGGAGCTGGTCCGTAGCCCGTAGGTTGTCCAAAAGGAGTCGGACGTCAATCGGCAGCTCTGAGACCTCAGGGTCAGACCTGAAATAAAGATGGCGCTTGTAAACCCCGAGCTTGACAATGGCCTGCAGCGCTTCGCAATGCAAGCGGGTGGGATGTGTGAACCGTAAAGCCTCCCATCGGCCGCAAACTCGTCCACGATGACGGCTGTTGCGTTGCCACGCCGTCTCGCAAATGTCGGTGGCAAGAGAGAGAACAGGGTTGTCATGGCCCGTGGTGCGCATCCTGTGGATGAGATCATCCAGCATGGGGGTCATGGTGAGCTCAAAGGAGACGGCATCGATGCACCACTGCATCCACGAAGCCCGTGACTCATCAGGCGAGTAGAGCCACGACTCGATAGCCCACTGCCGATTGATAGAGACAAGAAAGCCACCAAGCCTTTCCCAAGCTGTGAACTCAGGTCGCTGACCCATTCTCGGTGCGGGCCATTCCATGCCTGCGAAACTCGTCGTGCGGGAGGTCGGCGTTCGAGATGAAGCCGCCGCGAGCGAGCAACTGTCCACAAGGTGCCCGTGCACGAAGTCGCCATTCGTGTCACCAGCCAAACTAGTGAACCAATTCGCTCCCGTCGGGAGCATATCCCAATCATCCAGGCGTCGTGTCCAGATCCTGGTCGATCCTCGCGTCCCAAGGATGCTCCAGATCAGCAGCCATAGCCATGGGGGGCGCCGCTGGTGGCATCGTGGGCGGTGTAGGGACCCGCTGGCCAGTGGCGGCGGCGGCAGGCGCGGCGCCTCGGTGGGCGTCGAAGGCCCGCTGGAGCTCCGCGAGGTGGGTCCCGAGCGACTCGAGGAGCGTGCCCTGGTTTCCCGCCGCCACGGCGCGAGGCGCGGCGGCCACGACATTGTGGAGTCGCCCGAGCGCGTCCTCCATGCTGCCGACTGCAGCGCCGCCGATCCCTGCTGCCATGACGGCGGTCCGCGCGACCACCACCTCAGCGTTGATCGCAGTGAGCTCCGTCGCCACGGTGGCCAGCTCCTGCTGCTTGATGGACAGCTGGCCCTCGAGCTCCTGGACCCCGGCACTGAGCGCGTCGTGCTCGCGCTGCCTGCTCGCGTGGCGATCGAGCGCGCGCCTGAGCATATCGTCGGGCGTGCGGCCCGCATGCTCACGAGCCTCAGCCTCCGCCAGCTGACGGCGAGCGCTAACCAGCAGCTCGTTGTCAACAGCCAGTTGTAGGCGTCGTAGGGCGGCGAGGGCCTTGCGCGCCTTGGCGACGTCGTCGCCCTCGGCAGGCTGAGCCCCTGCGGCAGCGTCTGGGCCCGCACCACGGCGCCCAAGGGAGGTGCTGCGGGCTCGTCGTCCCTGACCTTGAGGAACCGCTCCAGTCGGGTCTGGCCTGCCCTGCTTGTCCCGCCCGCACATGTGGCACCTCTCGTTGGTGCTGAAGTTGCGAGCGAAACCACACTGCCTGGTGGCGACGCAAGCCCACCGCTCGCCGCCAGGATCCCCAGCACTGCGACCCCGACGGCCAACCGTAGTGCCTGCATCTGGCGCGCGGCTGATTCCAGCGCCGCGGCCCATCCACGGCGGGCGGGAGCCGTGATGACAATGTAGGAGGCGAGAGTCCACCTCGTAGCGAAGGCGGCGGCGCGCAACAGCACGATGCCTGCGCAGTCGCTGATGCCACGCTGGGGAGCGTGACCGTCCAGGTGCATCCAACCCCACGGGTGAGGCAGCAGCCGCGCTGGCGGCTGGCGCGCCAGGCAAAGCCTGGGGCGGCTGGGGTCTCCCGATTGCGGGCTCCCGCGCCCCCGCGGTGGGCAATGGCTGCCGGGGGGGCCACCTGGAGGAGGAGGAGGAGGAGGAGGAGGAGGAGGAGGAGGAGGAGGAGGAGGCGGCACTGGAGCTGGAGCTGGAGCTGGAGGAGTAGCTCTCAAGGCCCTGGGGAACGGGTGCAGACCTCTGGGGGTCCGCGTCGTGGGGTGTCCGGGAGCAGGGCCCGCCTCCTCCCACGGGGCTTGCTCCTCCCAGGGCCTGCCCCCGGGGATGGGGAGGAGAGGGCCCTCCCTGGCCCAACACCTCCTCTCCCGTGCTACATCCCCCGTCCTCCTGTGCCAGGCCACCACCATCCACTTGAACAAGGGGAAATCCCTGCCTCCAGCCCCTGCCCCCGCCTCCAGCCCAAACTCTGTCTCCTCCGCCGCCGGCCCGCGCTCTCCTCCCGGGGAGGCTCCGCCCAGGCCGGACACGGAG
Source organism: Prorocentrum cordatum (assembly GCA_963575745.1). Classification (NCBI taxonomy): domain Eukaryota; class Dinophyceae; order Prorocentrales; family Prorocentraceae; genus Prorocentrum; species Prorocentrum cordatum. Next base: position 350,406 of record CAUYUJ010012459.1, on the reverse strand, counting down.
GGAAGGGCCGGAGCAGGTTCCTGCTGGCGGCGGGAGACGGCGGGATCGGCGATCGGCGATGCAAGCTCAACGCAAAGGTCAAGATCAAGGGGAAGTAAGAGCTTGACAAACATTTGACGGAAGGCGGCGAGCTCCTTTGCGATGCTCGCGAAGTCCTCGTCAGGCATGATCATCCAAATGTGTGCGGCGTCTTGCGTCGCGATGGCGGCCTCCGCTCTGATCCCATTGAGCGCATCAGCGGTCACCTGTTCCATCGGTATATTTTTGGCAACGCTAACACGCCCTCGTGGGCCAACCCTGCCGTTATCGACAAAGGGCCCGACAAGAACACAACATGACCGCTGTGCACACTGTGCCAGAACTTGTGAGAACTGCGATGATCGAATTGAGGCGGCAGGGAAACACTCAGCTGATGTATCGAACCCGGTTGCACACCGGCTGGTGCTGGATCATCGCAAGCGCCAAGTATTGGCTACATGATGGCGCACTGTGACATCAACAGTTGCTCAACGTGTGCCTAAATATACTTGCCACGATATATTACCACAGGCAGATCGACATTCATAGGCTACGCGATGCATAGGGTTAGCGCGGGCAATGTCTAATTGGAAGAAGCATGGTGTCAGGTAGCGCACATCAACACTGCAATACATCCCAAGAAAGTCACGCCACGGGCGCGTACGGTGTGCGAGTCCTCTCGTAATGAGCGAGATGAGTTGTTCGGGAATGCAAGACGCAGTACCACATGGAGGTCGCCCGATGTCTGAAGTGAGCTTATCCAAACGAAGTCTGACAAGCAACTGCGTGAACCGATCCGAATGTGTCATAATGCCGCGCGTTCCCACGCACAAACACAATCCCACCGCATCGCGTGACGATGCACATGTACCGAATGGTGCGCGTGTGCACATCAACCGATGCAACCAACCGCGACACTTGCTCTCGCACATCACAGCCGCGACATAGCCCCAAGGTGCAGCTGGCATAATCAATCGGGCACACATCCTGGGCACGACTGTGCACCTGATTGGCCTATGACTCAGGCGTTGGCCACTTGAGCTTGGCGGATACACGCAAACCCAAACACAAACACACACACAAACACACAGGGTGGTGCACCTACCCGCATATCACGCCACCGCGTCGCACTACAAGGCAGAATTATTGCGCATCGTGCTGAAACCTTTCCTTCAGCCTGTAAATGGCCGATTTCGGAAACCCTGAATCCAAAACGTGTTCATCTCTTGTGGGCGCATCTTTTACTTCCGCCGCCTTTCAACAGCCTTCCGCCGGCGGAAGCGGTCGCGTTTTACTTCCGCCGACCTTCCGCCGCCTTCCGCCGCGGAAGAGATGACAGCCCTTCTATCCTCGAAGGCAAGGCCCTTTTTGGAACGCCCCCAAATGTTGGGTTCTGGAGAACCTGAACCCACCACTGTTTGGACGCCTGAAATTGGGCACGGACACGGAAAAAATGCAAAATCCCCAACAACACATGTTGTCCCAAACCAACAGCGGTCGCTGTTGGGCAGGCGGCCCTCTGTCTCAGTTGGACACAGGCCGCGGCGGTGTGGACAGCGAGCCCTGTTCAAGATGAACAAAGACTGTTGTTGGGCATTGTACCCACTCTTTCCGTGTCCATTTCGCTCGTGCAGACACTGTTGCCATCTTTCGTGGGGCGCATCTTTTGCCTCCGCCGGCTCCGCAGGCCTCCCGCCACACTCCGCCGAGGAAGAGACGGCCGCCCCTTCGATCCTCGGAGGCGAGGCCCTTTCGGGAGCGCCCAATCGACGTATGACCTTGTGCAGCAACTGGTCGAGTGGAGTTCACTAGCCTGTTTGACTGACAAGTCGGGAGCACATGCTCGCCTGACGATTCAAGGCGCCCTCTGCGAAGAGATCCCACCATGAGCGTTAAGTTTTGACATAGCTCGACCCACGTCCCGCTCCCACTCCGAGAAGCAGCCTGGAGCACTCACGATGGCCTTTCCCACCCAAAGGATGAAAGCTACGCGCAAATTCGAGGGCGCAAAAATAAAGCTGTTACACAATCAGTGCAAATGCAATGTCATCGGCTCCAGCGCGACCTTGTTGCTCCTGCCGTTGGCCGTATCCGCACTCTCGAGCTTCTTCATCCAGGAACTTGGCAATCCAATACCCTACTTTGATTTAGTGCAGCTGCCCAATCTGCAATTATGATAGCGGCCATCGCGATCTCGCACATCTCTCGATCAGGTTGCGGGAATGACAGGTAGCACATGTTCGAAACTAGTGACTGCCAAGCAACAGTGGCAATCAAGAAGGAATGGCTGGGAGTCAACATGTGACATTCGTAGCTGGACCAGTATCAGCAGGTCGCATCAACCCCAAACCCCACACAGTCATCCAATCAACTGGCTCCTCTTACCTCTTCATTGCCCGAGTCGCGTTCGGCCGTCCAACAGTGTGTTCTGCGCTCGTGGTAGGAGGAACCACGCTGAGGGAAATTCTACGAAGCAGCCGAACTGAGCCCAAGACAAACGGACTCTCTTCCAGGCCAGTTCAGGGACCATTACCCTCCTCCCAGATTGCACTATGTTCTCCCCCTTCCCCCGCCCTCCTCCTCGCCCTCCTTCCCCCTCCTCGCCATCCTCCTCATGCCAACTCACCTACCATTCTCCTGCCCCCTCCTCCTTCTCCTCCGCCCTCCACCCACGACTTCGCCCTCCCTCCTCCTCCCCCCTTCCCCTGAGTCTCCACTCAAACACCCGCTCGAGGCTTGTCCGTAGCATCTTCGCTCTCGGACGGGGCCTCATCGAGTCCAGGTCCTGCGCCGTCACGGGGCGTTTGTGGGGCGACGTGGCAGCCGCACGCAGTAGTGCAGCTCTGCGCGTCGGCGAACCAGGGCGAATGTTGGCAAGTGCGATTTCGGCCTTGTACTGCAGCTTCACCTGTCAAAATTGGGATGTTTTCGCTGGGGCCTTCTTCACTTGTCGTTCTGAATCTGCCTAAATGTATGGCAGTATCCTGGTGCTATTCTTTTGCGTCCTCCCCATGGCTCTCGGGTGTCTATTGCACGTGCGGGGATGGGCCTGCGGTGACCAGTCATTGTGTGTAGGTTCATGATGGCGTCGTTTCGCACAAACTGGCTGTGCATTTCAAACCTTCGGACGAAATCGCTGCAACCTTCAATCAATCATTCGGCTAGACGTAAGAGTGACCCTGGGTAAGAGTGCCCTTTGGTGCGCAGCTTTTGGGGGCGCGAGGGAGCCAAACCCAAGGGCGTGGGCCACTCATATCGTATCGCGCTCGGCGATCGGGGGAGCTCGATGAGCCCGCACCAAAGGTCACTCCGGCGAAGGGTCACCCTTACGTGTACTCGAATCATTGCTTCCATTGCTTTTTTTCAGGCAGTCCATGCCGGTGCTGGCTTGCTCCTTTCACCACTGGCTCTCGGGTGCCTGTGATACCGTAACGGGGGTGAAGGCCCGGAGTGCACACGGCTGCTCGGACACGGTGTTTGGTCGGCTGTTTGGTCCGCGTTCACCTGGGATGCAACGGCACTGTTCTCGTGTGCTCGAGCATGGCGCAAGGGATGTGTTGTCAGTGCACAGTGCGAAGGGTGTCACGTTCGTGCAGTCAACTTTGAGGGTGTCGCGCTCTTTGGTGGATTGGGAGGTGTGTTATGCGATGTGGTGTGGCGCCGCGGTCTCCTCACGAGGAGAAACAAACACACAAACACAAGACAAATCGTGGATGCCCCAGAACACATTGGAAAATATGGGAAGTGGGGGGGCGAAGAGGAACATACAGAAAATATGAAAGATATGGGGAATCCCAGGATTAGTGTCTATTTGTTCGTGTGTCCCAGGGACCCTTCATCTCCGCACATGCCTAGGCTTTCTGCGTGGGCTTCACCTTCCTCGTTATGTCACTCGTGGCGTGCTTCTCACCTCTCACAATTCAACTTGCATCCGCTCTTGGCGGCTTGGCTTGGAAGGAGTGAACATCTTCATGCTGGAGGGGCTCACTTGGGGGTATCGCGTTGTTTTCGCTGTGTTGCGCAAACTCTTCGGCAGGCTCCACGGGTGGGCCTCCTGTTCTTCGACGCCGCGGTGCTCATCGAGTTCAGGGGGGGCATGCTAATTCATATCACTGCGTGATGACAGGATCCCTATAAACCCCTTCACCCTACAGCAAATGACCCCTCTCTCAGAGGAAGGCACCCGGGCTCAACGCCACGTTGATGCTCTCCTCACAAGGCTCGCACCCGACGCCGCGGCGAGAGAAACACCCAGAACCCCTGCCGCGGGACCTCCGCGAAGCCCCCAATGGGCCGCCGACGCCGAGAGAGCACACACACTAGGACCCGCGCATGTGCGCCAGCTGGTCCGGCGGGGGCCCAGCCATTCCCGGGGCGGCCCTCTTCGACCGGCCACAACTGGGGGGGGCCGTGCTCCTTACCCAGAGGCCTCCAAGATGGGGTCGGAAGATCGCGCCGCATCGCCAATGCATCACTGCTGCACCGGCGCCGTCCACATGGACAAAATCGGGCCCCACACGGAGCCACATCGCCGATGCATCCGCGATGCGGCACGATCCTCCGACCGCATCTGGGAGGCCCAGAATTAACCCCTCCTCAGGGAGCCCGTCGTGTCGGTGATCGCTTGAGGGGGGTGTCGAAGTCGAAGGGCCCCAACGGGGGGATGCGGCCAGGAACTTTTGCTTGGTGTCTCGCGGCGAGGCGGCCCGGGCGACACGCTGTCTCTTGCATAAGCGCACAGCGTGTCGCTCCGCTCGGGGGGGGGCAGGAGGTTGGAGAACAGGCGCGGGACGTTGGTGCCTGCCTCCTGATGTCCGACGCCGCGGAAAAAAAGACAGAATCGTCAGAAATCACGACTGGAGCCCTAGGCCCCATCTGAGCGAAGATCAAAAATAATCTCACGCGCGCGCAGCGACCTTCCGCAATGGCTTGCGCGGGCCGCCAGCGCGGTACGCTACTTTGAAGACGAGGACGCTTACGCGCGACCTTACGCGGGCAAATTACGCGCCAAAGTCGGCGCAGACGACCCGTTCTTTTGCGTCGCTCATCTGGGCGATTTCGGAAACCCTGAACCCAAGAACGTTTTCATCCCTTGGGGGCGCATGTTTCACTTCCGCCACCGTCCGCCATGCTTCCGCCGGCTTCCGCCGGCGGCAGGGGCCTCGTTTTACTTCCGCCACCCTTCCGCCGGCCTCCGCCGCGGAAGAGATGACAACTCCTTCTGCTCGCGAAGGCAAGGCCCTTTTGGGAACGCCTCGTCCGTCTGCTGCATTCGTCGGGCCAGACTGCAGGAGGCCCAGCGAGCACGCCCGTTGCTTGAAACGTTGCAGCGCCTGGATCTCAGGGCGGGGCCTGGGACGTGGCCGGCGCGTCGCGCCGCAGTGTGGCGGGCCGCAGAACCGGCGGTGCGACACGCCAAACCAAAACTCCTGGCCGCAATAAAGGGATACACTTAGGTCGGGCATGTCCTCCTGCAGGCGGGTATTGGTTGAAGGATAAACAACGGTCAAAACATATCCAAACATAGTCAAGAATAATGAACATCGTCCCCCGACAATTTTTCGACCATTTTGGAATATGCTCCTGTAGAGGGACCTGCCAAACTTCAGGATACAAACAACTGCAAACACAATCTTTCGACGTTCCAGGCTGGTTGTTGGATCTGCACCGGGCCCCCCTCCCTGGCGCGTGGCGCACGCCATGGGCGGCGCCGAAGCGCCGCCAGGATGGTCCAGCACAGATCCAAGAAACTCGCGCGAAGCTCCGACAATTCATGTTTATGTAATCAGATTCTCCTCCTTGAGAGGCAGCGACAGGGGGGGGCACTGTTATAAGGGGGGGACCCGTCAACCTGGACTCGGCGATACATCTCCGATAGATCGGCAGTGGGCCCCCGATCGTGAACCCGCACGGCCCTGGGCAGGTTGCGGCTATCGGTTGAGCAGGGACCGACCGTCCAGGCATTCCATTGGTCCTACCACGAAATGTTCTTAGAACCCACAAATGTTCGAATAACAAAATAGAATGTTCTTAGAACGCTAACCCGATGTGTTAAAACAAGACCATGTCATCCAGAAATGTTCTAAGACTATCTTGTAGAAACCACAAAAAAGCTTCCCATAACATTGTTTGGGAGGGCCATCGGCGAGCCGGGACGCTCCGCCACTGCCTGCATCGGGCCCCTGTCGGCGATGAGAGTGCGATTGGGAGTCGATGCGTCGCCCCCTAGGCTCGGGAGCGGCCAAGAGGGGGGTGTCCAAGAGGAGGGGGTGCAAATCATGACCGGCGGCATGTGCGCGGCCCAGCGGGGGGGCCAGGGACGTAATGACACAAGAAGGGGCGCCATGAAATCTGAGGAAATATCATGGCCCCCGCCGTGCTATCCACCCCCCCCTAGTCATCACCCCCCCTCTTTTCCGCAGGCCCATCCCCCCCCTTGTCGCTGCCCCCGACGGAAGGGCCACGGCTCTCTCCCAGGCTGCGGCTCGCCCACCTCTGCTCCACGCGGACGGGGGCCGACGGCGGCGCGGCCGACATCACGGACGCCCTGCGGCTGCCCATGCGAAACGCGTCGTCGGTGGGGCCGCCTGCCGCGCCTGGGCGGGTGGGGAGGAGGAGGAGGAGCAGGAGGACGGAGGACGGAGGAGAAGGAGGAGGAGGAGGAGGGAGGAGGAGGCGGAGGGAGAGGAGGGGAGGAGGGAGGAGGAGGAGGAGGAGGAGGAGGAGGAGGAGGGAGGAGGGAAGGAGGGAGGAGGAGGAGAAGGAGGAGGAGGGGAGGAGGAGGCGGGAGGGGAGGAGGAGGGAGGAGGAGGAGGGAGGAGGAGAGGAGGAGGAGGAGGAGGAGGAGGAGGAGGAGGAGGAGGAGGAGGAGGAGGAGGACTGGAGCCGGCGACCTCGGCGGCGGTCGGACCCAGACGTCCGAGGCGCCCTCGGCGACGGCGTCGGGTGTGGTCTGTATGGGGTGTGGCTTGCACCGCGCCCCCCTGGGAAGCGAGCGAAGACATCGACAGAGTTCTCCGCCGGAGGGAGGAAGAGGAAGACGAGGAGCAGGAGGAGGAGGAGGAGGAGGAGGAGGAAGGGAGGGGGAGGAGGAGGGAGGAGGAGGAGACGGAAGGCACCCCGAGGAGAATCGACGAGGGCAACATGGCAACACGGTGCCCCCCGCAGCGCGGATTGCAAACCGCACTCCGGCGTAACCACACCCTTGGTGGTCGCTGACTCTTAGGCTTGCTCGGCTCCTCCTGTTGGGGCTACCGAAGGGGCCTAGGAGGCCTGCGAGGCTCCTGCATCTGGGGGTCTCTTCGGGCCTCCGGGAACACTCGGCAGGTAGATTCTTTGGGTGCTGGCGACCTTGCTTCTGTTTCGACCTCTGGAGGTCGCCTTCGGGCCTCTGCTCCATCCGCATGAAAAAGGTACAGTGGGCAACGGTCAAGACTTTTGGGCCCACAGACCAGAACAATAAACTTTGACCCTGGGGCCCCGCAGGAAATTCTCCTCAGTTTGCTTGAGAGTAAGACTGTGGAGGCCCTGCACCTGTTTCCTCCTCCTCCTCCTCCTCCCTCCCTCCCTCTCTCCCTCCCTCCCTCCCTCCCTCCCTCCCTCACTCCCTCACTCCCTTCTCCTCCCTGCTCCCTTCCTCCCCCCCTCCCTCCCTCCCTTCTCCTACGGCCTCCTGCTCGTCCACAGCCTCCTGCTCGTCCTCCTCCTCCTCCTCCTCCTTCTCCTCCTGCGTCCTCCCCCTGCGCCTCCCGCGCTGCTCCTCCTGCTGCTGTTCCCCCCCTCTTCCTCCTCCTCCTCCTCCTCCTCCTCGTCCTCCCCCTCCTCGTCCTCCCCCTCCTCGTCCTCCTCCTCCTCCTCGTCCACCTCCTCCTCCTCCTCCTCCTCCTCCTCCTCCTCCTCCTCCTCCTCTTCCTCCTCCTCCTCCCCCCCGCATGCCGATGGCTTTCCGTAGCTCCTGGGGTGGCTGTTGTGCAAGACGCATCGGGCGACGGTAATGGCGTACGCATGATGCACGCACGAAGAACACCTGCACAATCGCCCATGGGGGCTAGGAAGCGGGGGCGACACCGGCACATGAGGCACTTGACCCAAAGCATCCCCGCCACCTAGACCCTTTGTCATGCGCATTTCGAGAACGGAGGATACTGGAGTGGCGGTTTTGGGGGGCCGACGCGCGGTACGATTGACTTCCGAGGTGCGCGTTGCAGCGCGGGTGGGGGTGAGAAGGAGGGCCTGGTAGATCGAGAGAGAGCGGGAGAGAGAGAGAGGGAGGGAGGGAGGGTCGGAGAAAGAGAGAGAGAGAGAGAGAGAAAGAGAGAGATACAGAGAAAGAGAGAGAGAGAGAGAGAGCCAGAGAGGGAGAGAAAGAGAGAGAGAGAGAGAACAAGGCGCGGGAACGGTGCGGTAGGGGGGAGGGGGGAGGGAGGGAGCGGGAAAGGGAGGAAAGGGCGAGAGGCCAGAACGCCCCCCCCTACCGCCCGCGGCGCCGCCTGGGGGGGGGGGACCAAAAAAACCAGAAGGACAGACCACCTCCCTGGCATTTGTTTTGTTGTTTGTTTTTTTGTTCCCCCCCCGAGGAGCGCTCGAGGGCCGCCGCTCCGAGGCCACCGCTGCTGGCTTCGAGGGCCGGCCCCGCCGCCGCCGCTTCCGATGTCCCCCAGTGCCCCCCAGGCCCCCTGATCCTCCTCCCCCTTTGCCTGCTCCTTGCGTGTTTTTTTCTGTTCGTCCACGGCGGCGCGCTGGCGGCGGCCCTGACAGCAATTGTTTCAGACTGGTGGCTCCTGTGGAATAGCCCCGGTACGATGCCCTGTATATTGTGGTGATGTTCCACTGCTGATGCTATGTTCCAGTGCTACCGGTCGCGTCATTGCTTGGCATACGTTGGTCATGCTTGGAGCTGCTTGCAAACGAATGTTACTGCTTGGCCTTGGTTGGTTGTGTTTGGCGTTGCTTGGTTGCGTTTGGCATTGAATGGTCGTGGTTGGCTTTGCTTCGCACTGGTTGCTCGTGCTTGGCATTTCTCAGCATTTCGCGCATGCGCGTGGCATTGACTGGTCGACCTCAACATTGCCTGGCATGGCTTGGTCGCGTGCGACATTGAACAATCGCGCCTTGCATTGCGTGGCATCGGTTGATCATGCTTGGCGTTGATTGGTCACGCATGGTATTGAATGGGTGTGCTTCGCATCGCTTGGCATTTGTTGGCCATGTTTGGCGGTGCTTGGCAATGTGTCCCCCCGCCCTTGCAAATGCCTGGTACGTGTAGCACATGCTTGGCATTGGATGGTCGTGCTTGGCATTGGTGGGTCGTGCTTGGCGTTGTTCAAAATGTTGTGGTGATCAATGGCGCTGTTTGGCATGAGTTTGATATTATCAGCGTTGTTTGGTCGTGCATGGCGTTGCCTTGAATTGGTGGGTCGTGGTTAGCGGTGCCAGGCAATGAGTTGTCGTGCTCTTGCCATTGCCTGGCATCTTTCGGCGCTGCTTGGCATTGAATAGTCTTTACGTGACTAAAGAACCCTGTTTGAATAACCATCACCGGGGAGTCATTGCTGAGGAACCTTCACACAGAAATCCTTAGTAAGGGATTTTCCCAAACAGCAAACATCTGTTCTTGCTAGGAATATTTGAAGTTAGCGAGGAATCCCCATGGGGGAATCCGCATGAAAAATCGTCGTTGAGGACTCCTTGAGAAGGAATATGTTATGAGAACACCTTCGTCGGCGGTTCGATGGAAATCTTGATCAGGAATCATGATTAAGGGGTCCTTAGCATTGCATATATACAGAAGGGTTCACAGTAAGGTAACTTCACGAAGGAATCCGTAGACGGGAAGATTTCCCACGGAGACTTTAATCAGGAATCTGCACAAGAGAATATGCACAAAACAATATTTGGTAAAAGGCGCCGTGCTGAAGAACCCTTCCTCCGGAACCGATGCCACGGAATCCTTAGAAACGAATCTGCACGAAGGGGTGCTTAGTAAAGAATCGCGCTTAAGGAATATGTTTTAAAGCAACGTGCACGGTGAAACCTGCATCGAGAAACATGCACTAGAGGATCGTTGCGAAGGAACCTCTCGCAAGAACTATGTGCTAAGGAACCTGCGTTGGGAGGTATGCATTGGGGAATGCGCATTGTAGAGTCCTTCTTGAACATTCCTCACTGATGAATCATTGGCCAGGGGTTCTCACCCAGGAATCTTTAGCCTGGGAAAGTAACTAATAAACCCAGACGATGGAATCCTCTCTAAGGGGCCATGTTAAATAAGGTAAATGCATTATTGAACCCTTGCTCAGGAATCTAGATTACTGAACCTCCATGCATGAAACCTGAGGAATCTCCGGCGAGGAACGTGCATTGAAGAAACCTCGCTATAAGGAAGTCTCACTGAGGAATGTTTATTAAGAAATCCTTCGCGAGGAATCAGCAGCAAGGAACATGTACGAAGGAACATGGATTAAGGGATATGTATGGAAGAATCCTCTATAGGTAATATGTGTTAAGGAACCCGAAATAATGCATTCTGATGAAGGAGTCCTTGCGAAGGAATCGCCAGCGAGGAGCCATTACCAAGGAATCTAAATGCATGAACCTCGAGCTAAGGAATCTTCATTGCACAACCTTCACCAAGCAACATGTCCGAAGGAATCGTGATTCAGGAGTATGTTCGCAGGAGTCTGGATCACGGAATTTTGATTAAGGAATAATTGCTGATGCATTTTTACTACGGAATCCCTCCTGAGGAATCTATACAAGGAAATCCTAGGAGACGGCGGACGCTGCGCGCAGTCCCTGCCGACCCCGACGGACACGGGCGACGCCGCGCGCGGGCCCCGCCGACCTCTGCAGTCCCAACGAGGCTCGAATCGCCATCAGGATGCTGCCAACAATGCGCCAGGCGCCGAGGCGAGAACACCGCGTTTGAAAAAAAAAGATGCGCGGCGCCGAGGCGAGAGCGCGAAATGCCGCCGCGGCGCGGGCCCCAGACCGCCACCCCAGAATCCCCCGCCCTCCGCACTTCGAAGCTTCCAACTCGGGGTCTCCCTCTCGAGGCGGTCACTTCGAGGTCGCGCGCCTCGACGTCGTTCCAATTCGTGGTTGTTCACCTCGCGGCCTTCGCCTCGAGGTCTCCGCCTCGTGGTCTCCATCGTGAGGGCCTCGCCCCCAGGTTCACCGACAGGTCTTCACGTGGAGGTAACGAACCACCTCGGGAACCACGTCGAAGTCTTCACCTCGAGGGCACCGCCTCGAAATCTTCACTCACAGGCCCTCGCTTCGGTATTTGCAACAACGATGCTGCCACCACGGTGCTTCTGAGTCTTCTTGCTTACTTTCGTCGCCAAGCAGCCGACGCAGCCCGGCAGCAAAGCGAGCGGTCCTGCATGCTCTCGCGTCGCGCGCGTTTCCACGACAAACTTATGTGTTGACTCCGCTTGGCGGAATTACCGACTTTCGCGCCTCTGCTAATTCTGCGCGCTTGTCACTGTCGCGAGGCAGATGCCTCGAACGCAGCCTGAGGGGAAAAGGTCGGCTGTCCTGCGCATTCTCACGTATTACCGATCACCGAAACTTGTTTCCTTGTTGGACACTGGCTGGCGGCAGTGCCAAAATTCCTGCATCCGCAGAAGCAACGAATTCACCCCGTCGCAAAGAAGTTGCCTCAAAGGCACTGCCTGGCGGCAGGGCCGGCGGCCCTGCGCGCTTTCACGTCTCTCCCGACACCGAGGTTCGTCGCTTTGTTTCGACGCTGGCTGGCAGCAATGCTGGCTCTCATGCCGCCGCAAACCTGCGCGCTTGCCCCCGGTCGCGAGGCAGTTGCATTAAAAGACACGCCCCAGCGGCAAAGACTTGAGCGAGGACCAACCGTGCCGGCATTCCGATAGGCCAATAACGATATACTATGATAACCCCAAGATGTCCTAAGAACAACACGATCAACAGCATCAACATCAACAAATATGTTCTTATAACCAAGGCCTAATGCGTCAAACCAAGACAATCCCGGCCAGAAGTGTTCTAATACAATTTCGCGCAGACAACATAAAGGATATTATAACATCCTCTGGTGGGCCTGTAGGCACGCCAGGAGGCTTCGTCACTGCTCGAAGGACGGCAGTCCTGCGCGCTTTCGCATCTCCAATCACCGCGTGTTGTTTTCCTTTGGGCGCTGGCTGGCAAGAGTGTTGGTTCTCATGCGTCCAACTTCTACGCGCTTGCCCCTGTCGTGAGGCAGCTGCGTCGGAGACACAGCCCAGCGCCAAGGTCGGCGGTCCTGATCGCACCCGCTTCTCCCGTATTACCGCGGCTCGTCATTTCTTGTGCGCTGTCTGTCGGCAACGCAAGTAGTCCTCGTACAGCTGCAAATTCTGCGCGTTTGCCCCCGTCTCGAGGCAGTCGCTTCTCAGACGCAGCCTGGCGGCAAGGCCGGCAGTCCTGCATGCCAGCATTACCCTGGAACTTTCAATTCGTTTCCTCTGGGCGCTGCCTGGCGACAGTGGCAGCTTGCGTGCATCCGCAAATTCTGCGCGCCCTCACGCCTCCCTGGATCTCACGGTCCGCCTCCTTTTGAACGAGCCCGTCGCGAGGCAGATGCCTCAGGTACGTTGGCGGGCGGCAAGACTGGCGGTCCTGCGCATTCCCACGTCGAAGCGCTACAAAGGCTCATCTCTTATTGGTCGCTGTCTGGCGGCACTGACAATTTGCGAACATTCGCTGGCTCTGCGCGCTGGCCCGTGTCGCGAGGCAGATGCCTGAAAAACACACGTCGGCGGCAATACCAATGGTCCTGCACGCTCTCACGCCGAAGCGCTACCAAAATTTCGTTACCTCTTGGACGCTGGGTGGCGGCAGTGCCCACCATCGTGCGCCCGCAAGTTTTGCGTGCCTATCTCGGTCGCGAGGCTGTTGTCTCAAGGACACAGCCCGGCGGCAAGGTCGGCAACCCTGCACATTCTCACGCCGAACCGCTACGAAGGTCCGTCCCCATGTTGGACACCAGCTGGCGGCAAAGCCTGCTGTCGTGCACCCCCAAAGTATGCATGCTTGCCCCCGTTGCGAGGCAGATGCCTCCAGGACACTGCCCAGCGACAAGGCCAGCGGTCCTGCACGGTTCCACGTCGAACCGCTACCACAGTTCGTCCCCTTTTGGAGGCTCGCTGGCGGCAATGCCAGGCATCGTGCGTCCGCAGGTGACGCGCGCCCACCCCCGTCGCGAGGTTTTTGCGGCAGTGCCAACATTCGCGCATCTACGTTTCGGCACGTTTGCCCCCGTCGCGAGGCAGTTGGCTCGAGGACACAGCCCGGCGCAAGGCCGGCGGTCCTGCACTCTCTCGCGTTTCCCTGGTTCTCACGGGTCATCTCCTCTTGGACGCTGCCTGGCGACAGTGCCAACTTGCGGCAGTTGAAGATTCCGCGCGCTCGCCCCCGTCACGAAGCAAATACCGCGATGACACAGCCAGGCCGCATTACTTGACGGAATACATTGGCATGGATTTCTTACTTCGGTCATCATGATCCGGGCTAACTCGCCTCCCGTTCGCCCGGACGGCGTTGAATTTGCACCGCGCCGCGAGAAGATAGGACGGACCATGGCGGCTGTGGAACTCCTAGTGCGGCGGCGGTTGGCAGAAAGTCTCGCCCTGTCTACGGGCCTGCCCTGTGACACAGTTCGTGGTCGTTTCTTGGGCCGATTCGTGCTATTTGCCTAACAGTGTTAATGTTTACCCCTCAGTAGTGCGCGTGTGAATGCAGCGGAGATGTCGCCACACACAAACACACACACACACACACACACTCTGAAGAGGTGCGGGCGCGCGCCAAAGAAATAACTGCCCGAATTTCCGCCCCCGGTGATTTCAACCCGGGGAAATCAACATTCCGGGAGCGCTGGCCTATGCGTTATCGAATGGGCGAGCCGTTAGCCAAAGCACCCACGCAATCTTGCGTGACACACCAGGCGTTCTGTCGATCATCGTTTGGGCTCCCAGCCCGGCACCCGACCACAACCCAGAAGTGAACGAATACATGGAGTAAAACAACATGCTGCCAAGCATGTTTTCTGTAAGAGCATGTTAGCATGACAGCCGGCGCGCCTTTTCCCAGACGTTCAACATCTATGCTGTCGATCTGCCCTGCGGACGAGTTTGTGCCCGACCGGGGGCCCTCTGGAGGCCTGCCTGCTGCTCTGTATGGCCCAACGTGACAACTATGCACGCTGTTGATTTCACTTGGGGGCCATCCTGTGACCGCCCGGGGGGGCCCTCTTGGGACCCTCTTGCGGCCTTCCTGCGACTCTGGCAGGTTACTAGCACAGAGCGGCCTCGTCCCTTGCGGCCTGGACCACCGCCCCAGGCCATTCGCACCATCGGGTCACCGTGCCCTTCAGGGTGGTGACTCCAGGTAACTCCGTCCAAAAAAGGAGTCAAGGCAACCCGGAGCCATATTATCTCAAGTCCTTCTCCTCCTCCACTCCCTCGCACTCCACAAGGCATAGGGAGGGTTGTCGCAGGAGACGTTCTCGCAATTCGATCACGAATCAGGCTCCCGCTGGAGACTTGTTTTATGACTCAGGCCTCAGGAGCCCAAAAGCGACGGCAGTTACAGATCTGGATGCCCACCTCGGATCGGGAGCAGAAAGTGAGGCCCTATGGGAAGGACTCCCGCTCGAGAATTCCTCGCAAGTCACTCACAGACCAGGCTCCCGCTCGAGACCTCCTCGAGATGAGTGCATGCGAGTGTGAGTGTGTGAGTGTGTAAGTGGGGTTCCTGATGATGATGGTTGTGATATCGGTTACGATGATGCTGATGATGTTGATGAAGTTACGGCTAATAGTGTTGATGATGATGGTGGTGATGGTGAGGGTGATGGTGAAGCTGATGATGATGATGATGATGATGATGATGGTGATGCTGATGATGGTGGTGGTGGTGATGGTGATGAGGCTGCTGCTGCTGCTGATGGCGGTGCCGATAATGATACTGATACTGATCATGGTAATGATGATGACGATGATGATGCCGACGATGATGATGCTGATGATGATGAGGATGATTATGCTGATGATGATGCTGATGCTGCTGATAATGATGCTGTTGGTGGTGATAATGGTGCTGATGCCGATGATTATGCTGATGATGATGATGATGATGATAATGATGACAGTGATGATGGTGATGGTGATGCTGATTATGATGGTGGTGATGGTGATGATGATGATGATGATGGTGGTGATGATGATGATGCTTATGCTGATGCTGATGCTGATGCTGATGATGATGATGATGATGCTGATGCTGATGATGATGATGATGATGATGATGATGATGATGATGATGATGATGATGTTGTTGTGAGTGCGCGAGTGCGCGTGGTAACAATGATAATGACTGCGGGGAGACTCTGCGGGAGAGCGCCTCGGGATAGCAGAAGCCCGACGGTGGCTGCGGGGGACAGTGCGGATGCTTCGAGAGGCTTCTGGGAGGCTCCTGGGAGGATGTCCTGGGGGCGCTGGCCACACGGCCCCCGCCACGGGGAACTGCCCCGATCGGCCTCCGGACCTGTGACGCCTCTCGTCCGCCTGACCCTCCTCTCCCTCCTCCCTCGCCTCCTCCACCTCAGTGTTCCATCTGGTTCTCCTCCGTCCCCCCTTCTCCATCGAATGTCCCATCCTCGTCCTCATCCCCGCCCGATCTCTTCCCAGTGCTGCCCCCTCCCTGTGCCCTTCCCTGGTTGGAGGACGGCCCTGGCGCAGCGTCAGCGTAAGGAAGGCCACTTGCGACAAGGAAAACAAAACTGAGAGGAGGGGCAAGAGATCGGAAACCGAGTCGGAGAGGGTACTCCTGCATTGAGGAGCAACAGTCTGCATAAACATAACCTTTCGAAGCTCCGAGCAAATCTCTTGGATCGGCGCTGGCCTCCCTTCCCTGGCGCGTGGAGCGCACCAGGGGCGGCGCCCGAGGCGCCGCCAAGGGGCTCCAGCGCAGATGCAAGAAATCCGCGCGGAAATCCGAAAGTGCATGTTTATGCAGTTGTTCTTCTTCGGCTGCAGCAAGTGGGTCGCGTGCCCATCCAAGCTGGTCCAGCCGCACTGGGTGTCAACGCGCAGGCAAGGAGGCAGAGGAAGAGCAGGGGGGATTCAGAAGGGGGTGGAGGCAGGGGCAGTCGCCGAGCGAACGCCCGAATGCGACAGCGGCTGGTCGCAGAACTGACTCGTCTGGATGAACCTCTCTGGCACGCACGGCACACGTGAGGAATGTGCCGAGTTCGGTCGGGCGGCGCATGCACAATCTCTGGCCGGTGCTCGTGGGAGGGGTGTGCTAGCATGCTAGCACGGGCGGCAGTACCCATGCGACCTTTCCCCTCGGAGGCTGCATCTCGCCATCGCTCGGACGTCCACTCCCCGTGCATTGATCGGTTTCGTGTGTGTGTGTGTGTTTTCCGCTCGGTGATCCAGGATGCTCCTTGACGGTCCTCGCCGAAAACAAGGCACACGCCCGAGCGATGCCAAGTCACTGTGAGGCAACGATCCTCGTGACGGGGTGTACGCGCTGAAAGGAACGGCGCCGCCACCAGGGCCGTGGCCGGGGCTCCCTCGCCACAGTCGAGACGCTGCCTCAAGGAACCCCAAGGAAGGCACGAGGCCCCTCCTCTCAGAGCTCGAGCTCCGATCCCCCATAAAGAGGCCCGAGGACGACCGAAGACAGGCCGCAACGCCATCGGGGGGCACGAGCCCCTCCCCCGATGAAAACACACACTGTGGGGCAAAAACACACAGCGGGGAAAAACACACAAAGTGTTTTTGTTTGTGTTTTTTGCATTTTTTCCCCACAGTGTGTGTTTTTTGTTGTGTGTGTGTGTTTTCCCCACTGTGTGTTTTTTTCCCACAATGTTGAAGGGGCCCCAGGACACACAAATAAATACACACAAATAAAAGTATGTCCCATATTTTCCCATATTTTCTGGGTTTCTGTCTTCCCCCCCACTTCCCATATTTTCGCATATTTTCCTGGGAATCGAGGATTAATTGTGTCTGTGTGTTTTTTTCCCTCCTGAAATGTGTTTTTGTGTGTTTTGGTCCCCTGCTCAGCGGCCCCCCGACGGCGCATGGCCACGATCCTCGTGAGGGGCTTGCCGACGCGTGCGGCGCCGCCGTGCGGACCCCGCCACCGGGGGCCGCAGGTGGAACCGGCCCGCCACGGAGCCCGCCTGCCTCGTGGAGGGGTGTGCCGCCGCGCAGGGCCACTCCGGCGGAGGTTACGTCGGGCCTGTCCCCTTACAGGGGGATTTTCGACGACAAATGCAAAATACCCTCACAAATAATCCAAAAATAGTCCAAACATGGCCTGGGGGCCAGGCCATTTGGGGGCTTTCTTTGGATTTCTTTTGTTTTTCATCGAAAATCCCTCCTGTAGGGGGACAGGCCCGACCTAAGGCTGAGGCCGCACGGGGAACCCCACACGAGGCCACCATCTTTGAGCAGGGACCGACCGTCCCGGCATTCCTGTAGTCCTACCACGACATGTTCTTAGAACCCAAACATGTCCCTAGAACAGGAACTATGTTCTTAGAACATGAACCCGATGTGTGAAAACAAGGCAGTCCCAGCCAGAAATGTTCTAGAAACATGTCGTGGAAACCGCAAGAGGCTCTTAGAACATTGTTTGGTAGGCCTATAGGCAAGCCAGGACGCTTCACCAATTCTTGACATCGTTCAAAGGCATCGTTTCTGGATGGGGAACCGCCTGCAGCTTTGAGAACGACCTGCCCTCCATCGGCGTCCAGACGAGAAGCACGCCATCCTCCTGCGTTCCTGCTGACAAGAGGTCATACGCATGGGGGCACGTACTACATGACATATTCAGCGAAGCGGTCACACCGCAAAAGTATAGGTTCAGGAACTGACAAGCTTGTAAATCATACATGGAACAACTGAGCGGAGCACTCTGGTTGTCCTTTCAAAACGACTGGCCTTCATTGCCCTGGACCTCGACCCGCCGGGTCCAGCATCTACTCTGGCTGGGTTGAACGGTACGCATCCGATTGACAACTCGTGCAAGACGACGCGACTTGTGAACTGGTCCGGCCGATCGACATCGCGAGCGACTCACACCGCGGGCTGCGACCCAGCACTCCCTCTTCCTCGCTCTGCGCTCCTCCGCCCCTGGGCCTTGCCCAATCTCCTGCGACGTTACGGAATACTTGTTGTACAACGGCGTCTTCCCATAGGCGGACCGGAGAGATCCGATAGCCTTAGAGAAGAAGGGGAAGGTATGGCGACCCCAATCCCCGACTTCGTGGGGCTTCTGCACGGGCCAACAATTTGGGGCCGATGTCGGAGAGATACGTCCATCCTCGATAGGGGTGCGTCCGGATAGCGGGGTGTTCCCCTGAGTTGTCCCCTTGTTGTTCTGAGCGGCCTTACTTTTCGGGCGGACCTCGGGGACCAATACTGGCGATGAGAAGCAGAGGAATCCTTTCAAATGGCTTCACGTGCACAGTTCGCCCTCCACGAGATTGTCGCCTAAGCCATCGTGACATCGTGGGTCTCTCCAAGCGGACTACAACTATGTATATGTATATACATACCTATCTTCATATATAGTTTCGTGTTATTTTCTCGCCCCTCCCCAACAAACCCCACTGCACCTTCAATTGACGCCCGTCGTTCCGCCTACTCCCAGCCGGTTCCCGCACGTCCCTTCGCCCACTCCCACCTCATCTTTCCTCATCTCTCCTCCTCTTCCTCCTCCTCCTTCGCATCCTCATCCCTCCTCATTTCTCTCCTCCTCCTCCATTCCTTATCCTATTTCTCCTCCTCTTCCTCCTCCTCCGTTCCTCCTCCTCCCCCTCCTCTTCCTCCTCCTGCATTCCTTTCCCTTATAAACAACTTGTCCATGTCGCACCCCGAGGCCAATTTTTAGGGCGGGCCGGGCGTTTCGCCTGAGACCTCCTCACAATGTATAACCCTGAAGCTTAACAATTGACAACAATTTCACAAATTGAGGGCGGGTCGTTTTGAAAATATGGCTCTCGCCTCTGCGCCGCGCGCATTCGTTTTTGAAAGTTTGCAAGAGTTTCACAGATTGAGGGCGGGTCGTTTTCAATGTGTGGCTCTCGCCTCAGCGCCGCGCACGTTGGTTATTAACATTTGCAAGAGCTTCACGGATTGAGGGCGGGTGGTTTTCAAAATGTGGCTCTCGCCTCAGCGCCGCGCACATTCGTTTTAAATATTTGCAAAGGGTTTCACGGATTGGCAGCAGTTCCGTTTCAAAATGTGGCTCTCGCCTCAGCGCCGCGCACACTCTTGTTTAAACATTGCACAAGTTTGACGGATTCCCATGATCGACGTACCAGTAAGGGTGTGTTGGACGGATTCCCCATTTTGAGGGCGCAGCAATTACGAAAATCCGCGGAATTGAGGTCCCAGGAATGGTGTTCTGACACGGTTCAGGATCGTCAAGACACATCAGTCAGGGTCATCAGTGGCGTTGGAATACCGAGAATAATGTTTTGGCATGCTTCAGGGTCTTCAAATGGTTGTCTTCCATCGAGGCAGGTCCCCCTGAGGAAATGAACCGCTGAATGGGCCTATGAAGAGGGAGTCTGCGGGAGGGTGTATTCCAACATCGTTGGTGGCTCTTGGGATTACACTGGTCCTCCTCCTCATCCCTCTCCTCATCGTCTGCTCCTCTCTCCTCCTCCACCTTCTTTCCCTCATCCTGTTCTCTGTCATCCTCCTGGCGATCCTTTTCGCCCTCCTCCGCGCCCCCAGTGTGTGAAGTAGGAGGGGCATTACAAGCTGTAGTCCCAAAGGCAGAGGGAGCTTTACTACTGGCTGTGGCAAGTTCGAAGTAAGAGCTGTGGTAATCACCGTCGTAAGAACAGCGTTCAAACCTGCAATAAGAGCTCTGGCGGGGGGGTGGGCTGTAGTACTGCCTGCAGTAAGAACTGCTGTGCCACCTGGCACAGGAACTGTGGCTGGAGCAAGCAACATGGTTGAAATACGGACTGTGCTACAGATAAGCATCGGGTCTGCAATGGGAGCTGTCCCGATTGCTCCGCCAGGGGGCCGTAGAAGGAACAGTCTTAGAATAAGCAGTAGGCATTTAGGAAGAACTGCAATGGAACATGTACGGGTGGCTGCAACAAGGAAAACATTAGGAAGTGCAGTAGAAGACACGTTGGCAGCTGCATTCGGGTCTGCTCTACTAGGTGTATTTGGATGCTTATCTTGCGCCTTCGTAGAAACAGCGCTGACATATGCCAACCTGGTTGTTGTAGATTGCAATGAGGGCGAAGCTAGAACTTGTAACAGGACCTGGGCAATAAGCTGTACCAAGAACTGCAGCAAAGGGTCATAGTTTACGCTGTGCTTGTGGCTGTAGGGAGGAGCTGCAGTCTGAGCTGTAGCAAGACTTGAATAAGTACCGGAGATATTGTTCTGGTCGGTGTAACGATGACTGCGTAGGGAGTAGCTTTTACTGGCTGTAGCCGGAGCGTTCTACTGCCTTTTGTCAGAGATGTAGTGGGAGGCGATCGTAAGAACTGCTGGGGCAACGGTATCATATGCCGCACTAGAAGGTACAACGGAAGCTGTACTGGTGGCTGCGTCGAGAAGCAGCAGCTGCAAGACGAACTGCATTGATATAAGCCGTATGCGTTTTAGTAGTAGCTTGAATGAGAGCTGTACTTCAGGCTTCGCCACTAACTGCGCTTGAAGCTTCAGTGGGAGATGCGTGCAGACCTGACTTAAAATGTCATCTGTACGATCGATCGCGGTTGCATGATTAGTCGTAGATCTCGGACGTTGAATGCTGGATTGCTCGGTCGGATCAATACGTGTGGTGGGGGTTGCAACAGGAGCTGCGCTGGGATACGCATACAGATGTGAAGCATCAGCAGTAGCCGGGGTTATAGCAGGAGCTATGGTGAGACGTGCGGTTTGGCTGTAGTGCGAACTCTTTCAAAAACTGTAGTCGGAGTTGTGGCAGACTCCGTAGTGAAAACTGAAGAGGGAGCTGTTGCACGAGTTGTCGTAGGAGCTGTAGCGGCAGCTGTTTTCCTGGCTGCAGCAGGAACTGCATTGACACTTGTCGTGGCAGCTGTAAAAACGCTTTAAACAATACCGCAGTAACTGTAGTAATGGCATTTGGTATGAATAATGGCGGTAGCTGTGACAGCCGTACGACTGGCTGGAACACGGGCTGCAGTGGGAACTGCAATTTGAGCTGCTGTGCACACTGTGCTACCATCAGCAAAACGGCTCAGAGTACGAACTGTCGCAAGAGCCGATGTAAGGAGTGGCATGGTAGCTAAGGGTGGCGCCGCGCTACTGGCTGTAATCGGAGATGACCACGATCTCTTCCAGGACCTGAACTAGGGAGGTTGCAATACGAGCTGTAACGAGAACATGTCGCACTGACTCTAATGCGCGCTGCAACGAGAATTGGTCGATTGACTGTGGAAGGGCATTGTAGCAGGAGATCGATTAACAAGTGCTGCAAACTCGGTCGAAGAGATGCCGTGCGAGCTGTACTGTTTGATGCGAGGTAGGTGCAGCACGGGCTGCGTTCGGCGATGTACTGTGAGCTGTGCTCTTAACTGTCGTAGAAGCTGTGGTGCCACTTGCGTTGGAAGCTGCACGTGTTCCTGGGATCGGATGTGCAATCGGACCTGGAAAAGAACGTGTAGAAGGAGCTGTTGTAGTACTTGTGAGACGAGCTTTAATGAGACCTGTGCTGCTGACTGCACG
The DNA here is from genome assembly GCA_963575745.1 of Prorocentrum cordatum. Classification (NCBI taxonomy): domain Eukaryota; class Dinophyceae; order Prorocentrales; family Prorocentraceae; genus Prorocentrum; species Prorocentrum cordatum. The sequence continues at coordinate 328,636 of CAUYUJ010012459.1, read as the reverse complement.
GGGGGGGTGCGCATGAATCCCACCAACCTCTGGGCGTCGGTGGTCGTCCGATCCCCTTCGTTCCCTTCAGGAAGGGGTTTACCCGTCCCCCGACCCCTTCCCCTGGACCTGGAGTGGGGGTTTCGCGAGGCGTTGGAGCGTCCAAGATGGTCCAAGATGGCTCTTGGAGGGCCCCAGAGAGCCCCAGATGACCTCCAAGATGGCTCAAGATAGCCCAAGATGGCCCGATATGGCTCCCAAAATGCTCCAAGAGGCCCCGAGACCGTTCCAAAACGGCTCTGAGTGGCTACGGAGGCTCCTCAAGAGGCCGCCAAGAGGCCAACATCCTTCAACAACCTGACGAAAATCAATGACTTGTGCCTTCACGCCTTTTCGCTTCCGATGGCCTTCCCGGGCCCCAAGACAGCTCCAAGAAGGCCCATGAGGGCCCCAAGAGAGGCCCAAGCCGGTCCCAAGCCGGTCCCAAGAGAGCCCCAGAGCCCTCCAAGAGCGCCCCAAGAAGGCCCAACAGGCGATGCTTGGGGCTTCCGAATGGGGGTCGTAATTGGAGCTCCCACCTTTTTGTTGATCGATCTCCTCCAAGATGGCCCAAAGAGCGATTCCAACGCTCGCAAGAACGCCTCAAGAGGGACCCGAGAGGCGCCCAGAAGGCCCCAAGAGGCGCCCAAGGGCGCCTCCAAGAGGCTCCCCAGAGACCAGCAAGAGGCCCAAAGAGGCTCCCCGAGTCACCCAAGACGCTCCAAGAGGCCCCCGGGACCGCCAAAAGGTCCCCAAGACGCTCCAAGAGGCCTCCCCTGGGAGACCCTTCCTCTGTGTGCTGCCCACTGCCCTGATCGAGGTAGCTCCTCTAGGCATCGTCTCTGGATGGCCTGGTTGGGTTACGCGAAGCGTTCAGAATTCTACTAGGAGCGGTACAAGTGTCAGTACTAGAAGATGGGGTAGGGGCTGTAGCAGAAGGGCCAGAATAATATTGATGCAGGAATGCCAATGATAACTCAATAAGACTTGATATGGGAGCTGTTGTCGGCGATATCCTAGAGCCGCAATAGAAACTGTGGCAGGAACGACATAAATAGCGCTGGCACTAGCTGCAATGAGAGCTGCGAAAGCTAAACTACTGGATGTGCAGCGTTTCAAATCAGAACTGCGCGGTGAGGTGTAGTGGAAGCTGTACTGAACTGTAGAAGGAACTGTCGCAGGAATATGAATGAGAACTGCGTTGCTGGTTGTTGCGGGAATTGCCGTGGGACCTATAGCGGCAGATGCAGGATAACTACAGCAGACGCATCCGCAGGATCTCTATCGATATCTATTGGGTAGAAGCCGTATTTGGAACTGGCGCGACCACTATACTGCTGGCTGTACCGGGATTGCAATACGAGCTGGACCGTGAGCTGTACAGAAAGCTTTGTACTACTTGTGGTAGGACCCGTATCATGAATTACAGAAACACGAGGGACACGAGGAACAGGGACAGGGGCGGAAGAGAGCAGCGATGATGAGAGCCGCAGGTCTGAGGAGCGGGGGAATGGCGACGAAGGGGGGAACAGTAGGAACCACCTTGAACAAGGCAACATTCTAATCACCTGGAGGGGGGGGCAAGCGTACACGGCCACCCTTACATGATCATGCATGCAGGTCCCGACACCTATCAACGGTCTCCTCTTGCACCCCAACCTCTTCCTTCTCTATGTCCTCACGCTCCTCCTCATCATACTCCTCGTCTTCCGTATGATTTGAAGGGGGTGGCGAGGAATAGAGAGACAGAGCGAGGAGCGGCCTCCGCAAACCATGGTATGCTTTCAGGCTCCCCAGGTCCTATCAAACAAGGCGGTGGCTCCATGGTTGATGATGTTTGAGAATTCCTGTGACAGACTGCGAAATGTGAGCAGCCGTTCGCAGAAAATCTGAAACAACTGAAGACTACACAAAGACACAACGTTTTACAACCCCAAGGTTTCCGAAACTGCGGAAACGTTTTTTTTTTTTTCTGTTACATATGTCGTAATTTGCAATCCTCCAGAGATCCTGGGAACGCTTGCCCAACTTGCGGAGTCCCCCCCCCCACGACATCTAACATGCACCTTTCTCATTTGCAGGATTTGGGCAATCTGAGTGACGCACTAGTTTTCAGCTGTCATGTCGCGCTTATGGCGCGAGAGGAGAGGAGAAGGAGGAGGAGGATAATGAGGAAGAAGAGGAGGAGGATGATGGGCAGGAGGAGGAGTAGGAGGAGGAGGAGAGGGAGGAGGAGGGGTAGGAGGAGGAAGAGGAGAAGGAGGAGGACGAGGAGCATGAGGAGGAGGAGCGAGGAGGAGGACGAGGAGGACAAGGAGGAGGAGGAGGGGGGGGAGGGGGGAGAAGGAGGAGGAGGAGGAGGTAGAGTAGCTGACGACGATTCGTGGATGCTTGGCTGATTTGGTGGTTTGGGGGGGGTGCTGTCGGGGAGCGACCATATACTTGTAACTATCTCTGTTGTACGTGAGTACGGGGAGGCACACCGACAATATTGGTGTTGGTGTCAATCTCCAAGCCTGCGAGAAGATCTCACCGCAAGGCCCGCCACCACACGGCTCTGGGACCTCGGAGGCCCCAGTCGCCCGAGACATCCTCGAAGAACGACCCAAGTCGCCACACCGGGAGGCCCAGGCGCAGGCAGAAGAGGAGAAGGGGGGAGAAGGGAGGAGGAGGAGGAGGAGGAGGAGGAGGAGGAGGAGGAGGAGGAGGAGGAGGAGAGGAGGAGGAGGAGGAGGAGGAGGAGGAGAGAGAGGAGGAGGAGAGGGGAGGAGGATCCCCACTCCCACACGACCACACGTGTGGTCACCACCCCGCTTCGGGGCCCCCGATGCCAGAGGGAGGAGCAGCCTGGGTCCTCCAGCAGCAGAGGAGGCGCCACGCCGCCCCTCGCTGGAGCAGGAAGGAGGGAGCCCAGAGCCCCTCAGGAGGAGGGAGGAGCGAGGAGGGGTAGAGAGGCCACGAGGAGAGGGGACGAGGAGGACGAGGAGGAGGATGAGGAGCGCAGCGCCTCAGGAAGGACTCCCGCCGCGCACGCGGGCGAGCGAGGAGGAGGAGGAGGAGCGAGGAGGAGAAGGCCGAGGAGGAGGAGGAGGAGGAGGAGGAGGAGGAGGAGGAGCGAGCAGGAGGAGGAGGAGGAGGAGAAGGAGGAGGAGGGGGGAGGAGGGGGGATGAGGGAGGAGTCCAGGCCTTTCTTGGCCAGGAGGGGTCGAGTCGTTTGCGCGCCGTCCTTCGGCAGGGGTGGGGCACGTCGCGCCACGGCTCCCTGGGGTGCTGCCAGCGCGAGCCCGCACGGCCCACGCCCCTCTCGTCAGACCCAGGCTGGTCAACCAGGCGGCGCGCCTGCGAGGGAAGTGAGAAGGTGCGGACCTCCTCAAGAGGCTCAGAAGTTCCCTGGACCTCTGAGACGTGTTCCAAGCCTGCCCCGGGGACGCAAATTGCATCTCAGGAGGCGCCAAGGCTTCCGAGAAGTCCCGCCGCCTTCTGAGAAGGCATTCTCCTTATCACGTCCCCCCCTCGCTCGCCGCCGATTCACTGACGAGGACTGATGTCGACTCGGTGGTGCAGATGCTCGAGAACAGAGAGCTGCACTGGTAGCTGCGTCGAGGAGAAGCTGCAAGAAGACCTGCCTTGATAGAAAATCCGTATACGTTCTAGTAGGAGCTCGAAGGAGTGCAGACCTCTCCAGCGAGAGGTCCAGGAGCACGGCTGGCCTGCAAAATCCCCAGCGACCCCAACCGGACGCAGCACAGGCAAGATGGCGAGGACGAGCCCTTGGCCGATTCTGGTCCTCCCCGGACCCATTCGCGAGACGAGGAGTGCACCTCCTCACTGGCTTGCTATGATTCCGGTGCCCGACGCACCGCAGCGCTCACACGCGTGGGAATGGCACCCGCTCTAACGCCAGCCTCGCTGATCGAGAGCGATGTGGCATGAGTTTCCAAGATCTACTAGGACACTGAGGGAATCATGGACACCAAATGGCTTTCCTGATCCGCGTTTTCATCCAGAGCCGCTGTTGCGCCGGCGGAGATCGGCCATGGAGGCGCAAGATTATGGAACACCCGCAAAATGATTAATTTCTCTCAGGACATGTTTTGCGCATGGCGGAGGGTGAGGAACTCCAAGCGGCCTCGGCCGAGGTCCTCCAGGCAATACCAAGGAGGGTCATCACTAGGGGGGTCGCCTCGCCACATCCTTGGGGAGATGGATCCCCGGGGACTCCCAGAGCCCCTCACGAGCCCCAAAGACGCCCCAAAATACCCCAAACCAGTCGATCCCTGTTCATCCTCCTCGATCTTCGGTCTCCAGGAAGAGGTGGTGACACACCTGGTGGTGACTATCCCCCGTAGCTCTACAATTGCACATTCTGAATGCTACTCCCCTCTCCCCCTGACTCCATGCGGAAAATGGCCGATTTCTCCACTGATTGTTTTCTTACACACAGGCTTGGGCAAAGGTAGTCGTTCCGATGGTTTTCCACAATCTGGTTTGTTCACGGTGTTTCAAAGTGGTGTTCCCGCTGCAGCGTGGGCCTCGTTTTCGGATCGGCGCTTCACACCCGTCGTTCAGAATGGCGGTCTGGCCCCAGCAAAAGCCACTTTTTTAAATCCAAATCATTTTGCATCGATCGCCACCCCTCATTTCCCCTCCTCCGCTTTCCCCTGGTCCGGCTGACCTTTCCGCGCTGTCCACTCCAATTTCTTGCTGCTTCTGTTCGTCCTCGTCCTCGATCCACCTCATGCTCCTCCTGAGCGTCCTCCTGCTCACCCGCCACCTCCTTTTCCTATGCACGCAGCTCCCCTCACGATGGGCCTCTTTGCTAAAGTTCAAGGTCGGCTATCACGCGCGTCCGCGGTTAGAGAAACATCAGCGCAATGGGAAGTGATATGAGGAAGGGATCGGATGTCAGATGTGGCGCGAGCGCACCCAGCATTCTCCCCACTCGCCCACTCCCGTCCAGCCCAACCTCCCAGCGTCCTCTGGACCCCCTCCTCCTCCTCCTCCTCTGGATGGAGCTTCTGGTGATTGTCATGTCATGTCCCTCTTCCCTCCTCCTCCCCCTCCTCCTCCTCCTCCTCCTCCTCCTCCTGCTCTTTCTCCTTCTCCTTCTCATGTTCCTCCTCCTCCTCCTCGTCCTCCTCCTCTCGCCCCCTCTTCTTCTGCGAATGTTCGTGCCAAGGCGTGAGGGCGAAGCAGCGACGTGCGATCAGTCGGAGGAGAAAAGGCCCTTCCTCAGTCTCCTCTTCGTCATTCTGCCCCACCACCCTCTGCACTCCCCCCCGCCCTTGCAGTCGTGTCAAGACCTCTCCTGGGCGGCCCTTTTACCAAGATCGCGAGGCGAATCCAGCCGCGGCGCCGAAGCCTCTGCTGGAGGTCCGCGGTCGGCGAACAACGACGCAAACGAAAACACGCACACGCCTCCCTTCCTTCTGACCCTCTCACCCCCTCCTCCCTCCAGTGGCCGACGCGTTGAAACCCGACTCGAAGCATGTAACATCTGTGAAAGGCCTACTACGCACATCTCCCTGTCCAGAAGGGAGTCTCAAGTTTCCCGGGCACCGACCACCACAGGCGACCGATCGGGGCACGATTTAGAGGAGGGACCAAGCTCTCGAATGGCTTCCCTGCGATTCTGGGAACATGCTTTGAGCGTCATGTGTGGCGCGGTCCCTTACCTGGGTCAGGGCCAAGCTCTAGTCAACATGGCCTCTGACGCTAAACCTAAGACAGAGCAAAACTACCAGCAACATCTAAGCCTCGAGCTTCGTCTAGCTCGTCGCTGCCGATCACACGGTCAGCCTCGAAGGACACTGCCTCGT
>CAUYUJ010012459.1:310299-317799 GCA_963575745.1 Prorocentrum cordatum | reverse complement strand
GACCTCTGTTTGAAGTGCTTAAGCCTCGACAGGAATTTGGGTACCCGGGTCCAGGTGCTAGTTCTTAGCATCCCTCCTGGAAGGTCAAGGATACTTGAAATGTTGGGGTGGCGCCGCGCTGTGGCCGGCCTGCGCGACGAGAAGCAGCCTGCGGCACCCGCCGAGAGAGGCCGCGGGGTCCTTCGGCTTGGACGCCGTGTTGGTGCACCGGGCCAGCACGCCCAGGACCCCGGCGCAGAGCTGCGCCAGCTGCCGGGGGGGCGCAGGGGCGCTTCGGCCCGCGGCGCCTGCAAGGCAAGGTGACCACGTGCGATCCCTACAGTAAGGGCTCGACCACAAGGAACCTGCCACAAGAAACCCAACCCTGAGACCCCAGGACGTCCCCTGATGATTGGTGTGGGAACGTCACGCTCCCCTTCGCAAAACCATCGAAACCCAAGAAACCCAGGGCACACTGGAGGCATGCGGGGTGTTTCTTGGCATGGGCCGCCACAGTACCCTGGCAGGTCAGATTTCGAAAGTTGGGGTCGCCAGAGATTGGACAAAGCGCTTGTCGTGGACGCTGGGAAGGGGGAAAGGGAGGGGAGGGGTTCGACCTGCCCCCCCCCCGTCGAGATGCAAAAGGGGGGGGGGGGTCGAGATCGAACCGGGCCCCCCCCGCCTCCCCTTTCCCAGCACGGGGGCAGTAGGGGGGGTCGAACAAAGCGCCGCCCCCCGGGCCCCCCGAATCACAGGGGGGGGGGGGCTCTCATCGGGGGAACGGAGCCCCCCGATATGAAGACTAATCCTGGTCAACCGGTCCCTTTCCCGGCTTGGTGGATCCGACCCTGGCCGTTGGGACCAGTTCGGGCGAGCCAAAAATCAAGCTTTCCTTTTTCCTTCTACAAGAGACCTCTTCGAGGCTTTTTTTTTTCCGCTGGAACAATGCAAAAGTTCACGCGCCGCGGATCTGCAGCTTTCTAAGTGCCAGCGCGGGCAGGCTGTCTACGGCAACGCGCTGCACTGCGCATGGGATCCTAGAAATATGTCAGGAAACAACGGGCCACGGCACTCCACGTGAAGTGGCTCTGAAAAGACGGGCGGGCCCTGACAGCGCGGGCCTGAAAACCGCCGTCAAGATATCTACAAATGAGGCGCGCGCGAAACCTGCCCCGGCGGATTGGCGTATATATGTTGTCCAAATCGTATGCCTTGCCCCCCACACGGGATAGCCTAACGTGTTTGTCACGAGCTGAAATGCAATGCGATGTCACATGCATTCATTAGGCTGCTCAAAGCTCTTCCGGCTCTTCCGCATCTCCAAGCTGCGAGCTGCCTGCTGGCCGGGAGCTCCGAGCACCAGCTCGTTGAATCGCTCTTCCACTGCAGATGCCAACCAACAGAGAAAGAATCCCTTGATCTTTCTTTCGACGGCTTCGAACCCGACAGAGGCTTGAATGAGTGACTTGACCCTTGCCTCATCGCCAGGATCGAATGCGGCGGCAGTTCGGCAATCAACTTTACTGAGTTGCTGGACGACAGCGAGAATTCCTTCCCTGCCTTCCTCAATCCGTTCAAGTAAGGCGTGAGCTGATGCCGCGGGTAGCGCCATTTCGACCTCGATCCCCAGGTTGACCGCTGTGAACTGCTCGAACAGTGTCCATATCCTCTTGAGGTATACAGGGTCTTCCCAGGTATCCAGCACGGCCACTACCTTCCCGATACGGCGCAGGTTGCCCTCAAATGTCTCTCCGAGATTGTCAGACCCTTTTCTTGTATGTGGTGGCAGTATGCGATACTGATTGTTCACAAAGAAACACATCCAAAAGAACACCTCGTCGGGATGCAAGGCAGACCTCGCCAACCACTCCTCCAAGGCGGACCGCAAGGAGCTTAGCTTGTACCCCCATGTCCACGAGAGAAAGTGCGTGCAGAATCCCCGGTGCTGGGGCGGCAACGTATCTACGATTGCGCATCCAGGCTGGCCATCACGCGGGCAGAGCTTCGCTTTCCCAAGCGCGTCCGGCCCACAAAACAAAGCGTCTTTCATCTCGTAAAAAGTTGGATCCTGGCGCCCTGTGCGGTCGGCTACCAATTGTTCAAACTCGTCTGAGAGCAGATACGCGGCGCTGACACCGAATCTCTCGCTGATTTCTTTGCGAATGTCGGCAACGTGGGCATCAACTTCTGCGTCCGAGAAACCAGAACTGCACAAGGACAGTCGAGCCTCCCGGATAGCATTGTCATCTTCTTCCTGGACTGCTACACGCAATTTATTCAGCATCTTTGCTTTTGGATCTTCTTCAGCCTGGGGGGACAGAGCCCGCAACTCATCTTCCAACATGAGAGCGCGCATCCATTCCACACGTCGCTCAATATCGATGATTCGTTGGCTCGTCCATGACAACACTAAAGATGTCACAACAACTAACAAAAAAGCGACTACCATTGACCTATCGTGCGGTGACATACCTGGCGGAAGACTAAACACGGCATACACGCACGGAAGAAACATTGAAATAAGTAAGCTGAAGTGTGTGCGAATCCGTAGACCTGTTATGATCGCAGTCCCAATCATAAGCAATTGAAGCAGCATCAGCGTGTCGTCGTGTCGCTGGAGCACCAAGAGATCACTAACCTCTCCGAACATGTATGCAGCTCTCCAGAAGTTTGCAAACTGGAAGGCTACGGCGCCAGTGATCGTCAGCGCTGCTACAATCGAATCCAGTTCAAAGCATGTAAAAAATCGCGCTGGCGCGAACCGAAGGGCGAGCAGTACTTGGATACACGCGGCCAGAGCAGCCTGCCCACCGTGCACGGATGCGCGAACACTGCTAAGCCCAGAATCACGAAGAACTACAGATTTGCCGAAAAAGCCAACAATCCAGGCGACAGTCAGCACCAGCCAGATTCTGACGAGCTTCGCTCGAATAGATGTACGTATCACGGTCGCGACGTAACGCGCTTCCATTTCAGTTTCGCTAAATATGGGAAACCACAACGCTCGCAGGCGAGCGTTCTCGCTATTCAGTCGAATGGTGTCCTCCTCCATGGGCAAATCATGCGATCCCATGTAGCGAAATATGTTTCCAGTGAGTCCGAAATAGGTACCGACAAGGTGCTACATAGCCAACGCGGATTGACCCAGAACGGCTCTTGAGCCAAAATGGCTACGGAAGACCTCTTCGAGGCTTCTTGGGGTGTTCTCAAAAAGCCTGTTGGAGCCCATTTCCAGCCTTCGCAAAGGCTTCTTCTAAACTTATGAGAAGCTCCTGGAAGCCTTTTGAGAGCCGTCGTAAAAAGGTTTATGAGAAGTTTCTGGGATGCTTCTGAGGGCCTTCGCAAAAGCTTCCGAACGCCTTCGCAGAGGCTTCCGTACGCCTGCGAAGAAGCTTCTGAGCGCTTTCGTTGAGAACTGCTGTGAGCCTTCGTAGAAGCTTATGAACGCCTTCGTACAAGCTTCTGAGAGCCTTGTAGACGCTTCTGAGCGCGTTTGTAAAAGCTTCTGAGAGCCTTCGTATAGACTTCTGAGCATCGTAAAGGCTTCTGAAGACCTCAGCAAAAGGTTCCGTGGAGGTGTCTTAAGAAGCTTATGAGACCCTTCGTGGAAGGTTATGAAAGGCTTATGACAGGCCTCTGACAGCGTCCGTAAAGGTTTCTGAACGCCTTCTTTCTTTCTTCCAGTCGAGGCACGACGCGTCAAACAAACAGCCAGAGATAAGGAGACTAAAGATAATTTGGTACTGCCCGCTGCAAGGAACATTCTGCGTGTCAGGCTTCTGCGCGCCTTCGTAAAAAAAATGTTCCTGTGAGCCTTCGTACAGGCTTCTGAACGCCTTCGTAAAACAGAAACACATGTGAGCATATGAAACGGCTACTGAACGCGTTCGAGAAAAGGGCTTATGAGAGCCATCGCAAAAGGCCTCGTAGAGGTGCCTTAGCAGCGTATGAGAAGCTGCGTAGGAGGCGTCTTAGAAACTTCTTCAAGGCTTCTGAAAAAAATCAAACAAGTTTATGGGAGACCTCTTCGAGGCTTCTGAAAAGAAGGCATCCGAGAGGCGTCTGAACAAACAACGGCTGAGAGGTTGCTGAGAGATTTATGAAAGGTTTGGGAAAAAAGGCTTCTGACGGGTTTAGGATAGCATCCGTCGACGCTTCTGAGAAGGTTCTAATAACCTTCGTAGAGGCTCCTTAACCAGCGTCGTAGAAAGACGCATGCCAATGTTTTGAAAACAAGTGCAAAAAAAAAAAAACAAGGGACCGTAGAGGCTTATGAAAAAGGCCCCATTGGACGCTTCAGAAAAGCTCCAGGAGCTTTCGTAGGGGCTTCGCATCGGCTTTCGAAAACCTTCGTATGGGTTGTTGATGGGGGTTGCTGACAACCGTCCTGAGGGTGTTTGATCGCCTTCGTTGAAGTTGCTGAAAGTCTCCTTCGCAAAAACTTCTAGAAAACAGAATTTCTGAGAGGCTGCGGATCGCCCTCCGATGCGTTTAAGGTGGGCTCCTGAATCAAAAAACTTCTGAGACGCTTCCTGGAGGCTTCTGACAAGCTTCCCAAAAAAACTTCAGAGAGGCAGTTGCGAGGCTTCTCCGAGGCCTCTGGCAGGCTTCAACGAAGCTTTTCCGAAGTTCCTGCAAGGCCTCAAAGAAGTTTTTGCGAGGTTTGCGAACAATGATGTTGCGAAGCTTCTGAAACGTCTCGGCAAAACTTTTGCAAGGCTTCTGAACAAGCTTTCGCGGGGCCTCTGAATGGCTTCTGCGAGGCTCCTGAAATGGTCCTGCGAGGCATGTCAAAGACCTTCGGCAGGCTCCTGAAAACGAGAATTTGAAACAACTTCTCAAAAGCCTCTGTGGAACTTGCCAGGCTTATGCGAGGCCTCTGCTCAGCTTCTGCTAAGCTTTTGCGGAGCTCCTGCGAGGCCTCTTACGGGCTTCTAAGAGGTTTCTGGTAAACTTCTGCAAGGTTTATGAAAAATTGCTGGGAGGTTTCTCGGAGGCTTCTGCGAAGCCTCTGAAATATGTGCTTCGATAAGCTTCTGCAGAACTTACGCGAGGCTTCTGAGAGGCGTCTTCTAGGCCCCTCTGAGGCCTCTCTGAAGCTTCTCAGAGGCACACGTGAGGATTCTCAGAAGGAGAGGCTTCCACGAGGCGTCTGCCAAACTTCTGCGAAGCCCCTGCGAGGCCTCTGACAGGCTCCGGCGAGGCTGCTGGAAAGGCTTGTGAACAAGCCTCTGACAAGCGTCACCGGAACTTCTGCAATGTTTCTGCAAAGCTGTTCCAGGATTTCGGCAAGGCTTCTGCGAGGCTTCGGCGAGGCTGCTGCGAGGCTCCTGAGAAGTTTCTGCGAAGCTTCTGAGAGGCTTCCGCGACGCTTCTGAAAGGCTCTGTGAAACTTCTGCGAAGCTTCTGACAGGCTTCTGCAAAGCATTGAGAGGCGTCTGCGAAGCGTCTGCGAGGCCCCTGAGAGGCCTCGCAAAATCCGATGCAAGTCCTTAAGACTCCTAGGGGATGCCGTAATAGACTGGTGGAACTCCTTCGGGTTCCTACGGCACCCCTTGGGACTCCATCAGAATGATTGATCAATCTGGTGGAACTCCTTGGAATACTTTTCAAGATTCCCGGAGATTTGTCGGGATTCCTCTGTATCCCTTAGGATTTAAAATATTTCGGCACAACCTCGAGTTGGGCGTTGCGTAATAGGGGGGTCATAAATGGGGGGGTGGCGAGGGTGGTCCGAAAAGGTACCCAAACGGTACCCAAACGAGCCCCCTGGGGCCTCGGAGGGGCCCGAAAGGGGCACGAAAGGGGACCGTTTCTGACCCCCCCATTTGTGACCCCCCCACTAAGCAACGCCCAACTCGAGTCTGCCGACGCGTCCTTCCGGATGCATGGCGTTTGCTTGCTTTAGGCCAGCCAGAGCTTGACTGGCACGACGGATGGGTGCTGGAGGAGGCGGGCGCAAAAGCGGACGATGAGGAGGGGTGCCCCCCCCCCCCCACACGAGATGCACCTCCCAATCGAGCACGAAATGCAGACCATCGCGTCCTGCTGGTCAGTGAACCCCCAGGACTCCTCACGATGCCCCAGCATATAAAAACTAATACGAATACTGCTTCCACTACCACGACCACTACGCATACAATCCACACCACGTCGACGCCGACTACGATTGCCACTCCTTGTAATATGACTGTTACTACGAATGATAGTACTACGACTACTACGACTGCTACGACTACGACTACGACTATGACTACGACTACAGTTACTACGACAACAACAACAACAACAACTACTTTTACTACTACCTCTACTACTACGACTACTACTACTACGACTACGACTACTACTACCACCACTACTACTACTACTACTGCTACTACTACTACTACTACTACTACTGCTACTACTACTACTACTACTACTACTACTACTACTACTACTACTACTACTACTACTACTACTACTACGACTACGACTACGACTACGACTACTACTACGACTACTACGACTAATACTACTACTACTACTACTACTACTACTACTACCACTACTACTACTACTAATCATAATACTACTACTACTACTACGGGGGCTGTCCGTAGTCTGTGCTAGCAGATTTGAATGACAGGTAAGCGGTAAGGGTTCGGGCTCGCGTTCGGTTTCGGAAACGCGCGTACCCGTCACATTTTTTGTTTTTGTTCCTAAAGAATTGGAGGGCCTCGGGCTTTCCGGGAAACGGAATTGTTTCATACAGAATTATACGCGGGGTCCTTCTGAAAAAAGTGAAGGACCTCTGGCTTCCCAGGGCGAAATGTTTAGTATAGAACTTAGTAGGGGCCCCGATGAAAACTGGAGGGCCTCTGAACACCTGGAAAAATATGTTTTATAAAAATTGAAAAGGGGCACCCCTGAAAACTGGAGGGCCTCTGGAGCCCCGGAAACAAATGATTGAATAAAGGCCCCTATGCAAAACTGAAGGGCCCCTGGAATCCCGGGGAAAAAAATGTTTTTATATACAATTTGTATTTGGGACCTCTATGAAAACTTGAATTCTAGAGTCCCGAACAAATGTGTTTTACATCGAATTCAGGTACGGGCCCCTTGTGAAAACTGGGGAGCCTTTGGAGTCCTGGGAAAACAAATGTTTGATATAGAACTTGCACAAGGGCCTCTCTGAAAACTGGAAGGCCTCTGGAACCCTTGAAACACAAATGTTTGTTGTATCGAATTTTAAGGTCCCCTATGAAAATTGAAGGGCCTCTGGAGCTCTGGAAGAGCAAATGCTGAAACATAAAAGTTTGATGGGTGCCCCTATGAAAACCTTGAGGGCCTATGGATTCCCAGAGAAACAACTGCTGATACATACACACATATACACATACATCTATCTAGAGAAGAAACGAGAAACAAAAATAGAGAATTGCAATAGGGGCCCTTACGGAAACTGGAAGGCCTCTGGATACCTGAAAAAAAAAACATGGCATGGGCGTGCCTATTCAAATTCTAAATAAATCCTCA
>CAUYUJ010012459.1:265299-305299 GCA_963575745.1 Prorocentrum cordatum | reverse complement strand
CACCACACACGCACACACCACACACTCCACACACACACACACCACACACACCACAAGAACCACATACACATACCACACACATACACACCACGCACACCACGCACACGGACAGAAGCTTTCTGAGGTCGGAGAGGATTTGTCCCTTGCAAGCCAAGCGCGCCAGGGGCGGCGACCGAGGCGCCGCCAGGGCCATAGGCGCCCACGGCGACAGCATCACTAGAAGCCGATCGAGACGACGGCGAAGCCGAAGCCGACCGACACCGACAGGCCGCAGGCAGCCTGCAGGGACGCGGCGCCGTACCAGCCGACAGAACCGAACCGACCACCGAACGCAGCCGAGCGCCCAACTTCGCGCTCTCGCGCTGCGCGAAGCTCGCGCCGCCCCCCCCCCCCAAATCGAGAAGAGGAGGACGAGGAGGAAGCCGAGCCGAACCTCGGAGCGCAGAGCGCGAACGAAACTCCGCGCCCTCGAGGGAGCGCCCCTGCGACTCGCTGCGACGTCGGGCCCCCCACAGGCCGTGCTGAGGAGACGCACGGCGTAAATACCTTGCAGCCCCCAACCACCTCACCTCCTCCCCCTCCTCATTCTCCCTTCCTCCTCCTCCCCATCCTCCTCCTCCTCCTCCTCCTCCTCCTCCTCCTCCTCCTCCTCCTCCTCCTCGCGGCCTTAGCAACCCGGAGGCCCCCGGGCGCCTGACCGGATCCGACGATGCGGCAGGCCCGCGAACTTGAGCCGAACAACTTCCCAAACAAATATAAAGAACGAATCTTCGAACTCATCCCGCGGGCAAGCCCGCGAACTTGTGCCGAACAACATCCTGAACAAATGTAGAGGGCAAATCTTCGAATTCTTCCCGCGGACAAGCCCGTGAACGTGTGCCGAACAACTTCCCGAACAAATGTAAAGAGCGCATATTAAACTTTTCCCGCCGGGCAAGCCCGCGAACGTGTGCCGAACAACTTCCCGAACAAATGTCAAGAACAAATCTTCGACTTTTCCCCGCGGGCAAGCCCGCGAACTTGTGCCGAACCTCCTCCCGCACAAACGAACTGACAAATCTCTGCCGCCCGGGAGGCCCTGGGCGGGGTGGGGCCAGTCGGGGAGGGGGCGCGCTGCGATCGCCACAGCCTCTGCGCGAGCACCAGTGGGGGGGGGGGGTCCAGACCCCCCTCCGACGAGGCCAGGGCGAGGAGAACAAATCGGGTGGGGATGAAGCGAGGATGTGACGTGTGCCGCGGCCTTGGAGGATGTCTCGGGTGCCGCGGCCACCTTAGAGCTTTCCAGAACTCCCTGAAAGCGCTCTTGACCGCTATGGAACGGAACCATTCTCGTCCTGGCCCCGTCCGACGCCCCACCTGCGTGCTATCGTCATCGTTTCCTGGAGAGGAGGGGCGGGTAACGACCGTTTCGCCGCAGCAGATGAGAAAAATCAAGGGGCCCTGAGACACACAAATAAATACACACACATAACAGGATTCTCCCCATTTTCTTATTTTCTTATCTGTTCTTGATTTCTGTCTTCCCCCAACTTCCCATATTTTCCTATCCATTTTTCTGGGGAATCGACGATTCATTGTTTCTGTGTGTTTGTTCCTCCTCCTGAACAAACAAAAAAATCTCAGGCCGATGGGCAAACGAAGGGCCCACCAACTGGGCACGCAACGCTCAATTTTTCGCTGCCAGATCCGAGAGGTCTGTCGCTCGCAGGGCGCAACGAGGGTCTGGCTTGATCGTGGACGGCGCCGGCAGGCTGTGCGAGGCGCGGCCGCGGCGAGGTCATGTCGTCCATTGGGGGGCGGGAGCGACGGCTAGACCTTGGTCGGATGGAACTCGATGGCTCTCCTCTCGATCCTTCCGGGGGCCGTGTGCGGGACAACGCGGCTGATGTGGGCCGGGGAAAGAACCGCCCCGAGCAAGGGGTCCAGATCCCACTGCCGGGACACGCCTGGGGCGGGCCCAGACATCCGGCACCTCCACCTGGGGGCCCCCCTTTGACCTCTCGACCGCGCTCCCCCGGGGGGCCGGCAGCGTCGTCCTGAGCCGGATCCTGAGCGTCCGCGGGGCCCGGCCAGGACCTCCCCCAAAGGCCCCCAGAGGATGAGGAGGAGGAGGAGGAGGAGGAGGAGGAGGAGGAGGAGGGAGGAGGAGGAGGAGGAGGAGAAGGAGGAGGAGGAGGAGAGGAGGAGGAGGAGGAGGGCGGGAGGAAGGACGGCCGCCCGACGCTGCATCGAATCCGCCAGGTGTGCCAGGCAAGACAGCGAGACAGCGCGCCCGCGCGGCCGCAGAGGGAACTCTGGCCGCCTCCGCGCCCGTGTTCAGCCCGCACTGGAGGCTGTCGAAGAGCGACGCGAGGAAACGGCCCTTGTCGCCTCGGCAGGCCCCCCTGGGGACCTCCCTGGGTCGATCGGGGGAGGGGGGCGGGATGGGTACAATCGGACTGGATTGGACAAGACACTCCTCCTCCTCCTTCTCCTCTTCCTCCCTCTTCCTCTTCCGCCCTCTTCCTCCTCCTCCTCCTCCTCCTCCTCCTCCTCCTCCTCCTCCTCCTCCCTCTTCCTCCTCCTCCCGAGAGGACACAAGACGGGTCCTCGGCACGGGGCAGGACACAAGACACGGGCGAAGGCACAAGGCACCCGCGAGGACCCCCGAGAGGAGACACAGAGGATTCCGATGGCAACGGGGCACCAGCACACCAGAGGACCTGCGGGCTGCATTAGGTCGGGGTAGACAGGGCACACGGGTACCCTCGATTTGACATGGTCGACCTACTCGTCATGGCCGACTGTATATGGGCGATTTCGGAAACCCTGAACCCAAAAACGTGTTCGTCTCTTGGCGGCGCATCTTTTACTCCCGCCGCCTTCCGCCGAGCTTCCGCCGGCTTCCGCAAGCATCCGCTGGCGGAGCCGGCCTCGTTTCACTTCCGCCGACCTTCCGCCGAGGAAGAGGTATCATCTCCTTGGATCCTCGAAGGCAGAGCCCTTTTTGAAGCGCCCCAGAGCCACAGCGGGAGCGGGATGCGAGAGAGGGCGGAAGCAGGAGGAGGGACTTTCCTGCCGACGTGGGCCTCGACCCCCGTCACAAACGCAAACGCGACGCAAGGGGGGCCGAACGAGGGCCGGAGACGGGCTGGGCGAGGGCCAGAGAGCGACCACGAGAGAGGCTCCTCCTCCTCCTCCTCCTCCTCCTGTTCCTCCCTCCCTCCTCCCTCCTCCCTCCTCCTCCTCCTCCTCCTCCTCCTCCTCCTCCTCCTGTCCTGCTCCTCCTCCTCCTCCTCCTCCTCCTCCTCCTCCTCCTCCTCGCTCTTCCTCGCTCCTCTTCGCTCTTCCTCCTCCTCCTCCTCCTCCTCCTCCTCCTCCTCCTCCTCCTCCTCCTCCTCCTCCCCCTCCCCCTCCCCCTCCGTCTCCTCCTTCTCCTCCTTCTCCTCCTCCCCCTCCTTTTCCTCTTCCTCCTTGCACAAGGGCAGCGAAAACATGCAGGGGCAGCCACATCGGAGTCAGCCACATCCCAAACACGTCGCACTGCGGCAGGAACAGATCTCAGCCCAACCTCTCATCCATACATCCTCCCCACCACCGCCCACCCAGCTTGTGAAGTACAGGGTGGGGGGGGGGGAAGGTGGCTGTGGGAGGGGGGGATATGCGGTTTGTGAAGCACAGGGTGGGGGGAGGGAAGAGGGTGGCTGTGGGAGGGTGGTGGGTACGGGAGGAGAAGCGGGCCGAGGAATGAGGGGGGAGCGGGGAGAGTGGGGAGAGGGGACGCCAGTTTGGGCGGACGCGCTGGGAGTACCCCCAGCGGACACTGGGGCCATCTCTCAGGGAGGCGGCGCTGAAGACACAGAGGGCGGTCAGCAACTCACGGGTCTCCACGAACTCGTCCTCGCGGGGGCGAACATACCGCAGGAGGCCGATAGTCTTGCCCGCGGCCCTCGAGGAGTGTGGATTGGGGGCGCGTTCTGAAGATGCGCTGGTCCAACTTGTGGGGCCAACAGGTTTCGGGAATGAGGTTTATGCGGACTGCTCCAGCTCCAATTTCCAGTATCAGATGTGAGAACTCTACGTTCTGTTTCCGATTGTCAATTGTTACTGTTCGTGCGAGGGGTGGGAACTGCTTTTTTTCACCGGGCCCGAATTGCATGCTGTATGTTTGGGGGGGACCCTGGGACACGTTAAAATACATCCCACCAACCCTTTGGGCGACAAGTGGTCTAAGGAGGGTCCGTTTCCTCTTCCGCAACCCCTCTTCCATTCGGGGAAGGGAGCCCTCCCTCTCCCCTCCCTGAAGTTTTTGTTGGGAGGGGGTCCCGATGTGTCGGGAGCTTTATTTCTGCCCTTGGGAAGACAAGTTCCTGCCACCTCTCACGAGGATCGTGGCCCCCGAGGGGGGACGCAGATCCAGTACCCCAACTATTTTGACCGACCGCCTCCAAGATGGCGCCAAGAGGCCCACCAGGGCTCCCAGGAGGCCCCCAAGAGGGCCCAAAGAGCGCCCCAGGAAGCCCCAAGAGGCCTCCAAAAGGCACCTGGAAGGCCCCCAAGAGGCCCCCGAGCGGATCCCGAGGGGCCTCAGAGAGCCCAAGATGACCTTCAAGACGGTTCAAGATAGCCCAAACTAGGTCCAGATGGCTCCCAAGATGCTCCAGGCGGCCCCAAGACCGTTCCAAGACGGCTCGAGATGGCCACGGAGCCTCACAAACCTCCTTCGCGGTTTGACTATGCGTGTTTTTTCATCTCTCCCCCCGTCAACTTTCATGGGCATCGTTTCTGGATGGGCTGGTGGGGGTACGCGAATCGTCAATCCGCCCGCCCCTTGTGGGGCCACCAGGCTCTAGGGCGAAGGTCCGCAGTTTCCTCTACCAGTTGCAGCTTCCAGTTTCCACTGTTACAATTATGTTTCTTGCTGCTTGCCGTTCCTGGCTGACTTCTTGCTGCTTACTGTTCCTTGCTGATGGACCGCGCGAGGGGGGGAGGCCCAAAACGGGCATCTTTACTACGCCCTGAGCGTGTGCTCTGAATTGCTGGGGTGGGTAAAAATTGACACCCCTCACGCAGATCGGCGGGGTCAGGGTCCAGAAATAAATTGGATGTGCCACATTTCTGACATTCGGTGGCACCCCTCACGCAGATCGGCGGGGTCAGGGTGCAAAAACACATGGGAGTTGCCACATTTCTAACATTCGGTGGCACCCCTTACGCAGATCGGCGGGGTCAAGGTCCAAACACACATGGGAGTTGCCACATTTCTGACATTCGGTGGCACCCCTCACACAGATCGGCTGGGTCAGGGTCAAAACATATAAGGGATTTGCCACATTTCTAAAATTCGGCAGCACTCCTCACGCAGATCGGCAGGGTCAGGGTCCAAAACACAAGGGATGTGCCACATTTCTGAAATTAGGCGGCACCCCCCACGCAGATCGGCTGGGTCAGGGTGCAAAAAGCATAAGGGATTTGCAACATTCCTGAAATTCGGTGGCACCCATGACGCAGATCCGTAGGGTCAGGGTCGAAAAACAAACAGGTCCCGACACTGCTTCACAGCTGCGCCCAGACCTCATGATTTAGCTTTTGCATCTCCCATTATCCGAGACAGGGGGCCAGCGGCATGGGGCGAAGCCCTTACGGTTATAATTAAATCCGTGGCCTCGAAGCAATCATCCTTGGTAAATTACGGCAGGCTCGTTTTCCCGAGGCCCGAGTATGTTGTAAAGTATGCGCCATTCGCGCTATGGAAGCCATATTCCTTGGCAAATGACGCCAGGCTCGTGAGCACGGGGCCAGAATACGCTACAAATGATTCGCACGTCGCGCTCCGGAGTCTAGAATACTTTCGCAAATTAAGCCAGCTTCGCGCTCCCGAAACCAAAGCCTTTAGCAACAAATTACGCCAGCTTCGCGCTCTGAGAAAGAAACAGACCGCGCAACAGCGCCGACACGTCCCGCCATAGCTCTGACACATCCCACTCTTATATCTTACATGTAATTATGTATATGCATGGCCGATACTAGGAATTCTAAACCGGAAAACGTTTTCATCTCTTGGGGGCGCATCTTTTACTTCCACCGCCTTCCGCAGCCCTTTCCGCAGGGCTTCCGCCCGCAGAGGCGGCCTCGTTCTGCTTGCGCCGACCTCCCGCTGCCTTCCGCCGAGGCAGAGATGGCATCTCCCCGGATCTCCGAAGGCGCAGCCCTTTGTGGAACGCCCCACGTAGAAACAAACATGAAAAGGGCGAAGAACGGTGTACAATAAACTTTTCGCTGTCGGGGGCGCCTGTCCCAGGACGGCTGGAAAGTTTACACCCTGACGGTGGCACCGTAGGGGTATAAACCTTCCAGCCGCCCAGGGGCAGGTGTCCCCGACGGCGGAAAGTTTGTGTTACACCGTTCTTCGCTCGCTTTTTTTTTTTTTTTTTTTTTTTTTTTTTTTTTTTTTTTTTTTTTTTTTTTTTTTTTTTAAAACAAAAAAAAAAAAAAAAAAAAAAAAAAAAAAAAAAAAAAAAAAAAAAAAAAAAAAAAAAAAAAAAAACATAGAGTGCCAGCGGCAGAGGGCGAACCACTTACGGATACATCGAGGTGTTCGGCCCTCCCTCGCCGGCGGCCACAAAAGGGGGGGCGCGGGGGGGGGGGCGGCCCGCCGTGCGACATGGAGGGGTGCCCCCGAGAAGGCCCCACGGGGGGCCCCTTCGGGATGCCCGGGATTGGCGGCGCGCACAAGGGGGGGGGGGAGCGGGGATGGCTTCTTAGAAGCACCCCTGCTTCTTAGAAGGCGCCGGCCTTACATCTATAAGGCCCGCGCCTTCTAAGAAGCAGGGGTGCTTCTAAGAAGCCCTCCCCCCTCCCCCCCCCCCCCTCTGCCCCTCTGCGCGTGGCTGATGGGCGCCTCCGAGAAGCCTTCTTGAAGCTGGGGGGGCCCTGAGAAACCACCTGGGCGACGCTGACGAGCGGGGCTCGCGCGAGGTGGCGCGGCCACCTTGCGCGGCGGTTCACGCGGGGCGCCGGCGCGGCACCGCTCTCTTGGAAAGGAATGCGCCCACGCGCGACCTCGCGCGGGCAGCTTGCGCGCAAATGCCGGCGCAAACGACCCCCTACATACACCGATTCTGGCCAGGCCCCTTCTGAGCCCAGGATCGGTGCCTACGCCCTCCTACCCTGGCCAGGAAGGCACATGCACCGATCCTGGGTCAAGGGTGGGCCTTGCCAGGATCGGTGCATGTGCATAGTTGAAGGGGCCCTGGGACACACAAACAAATACACACAAATAAACAGATTCCCCCTATATTTTCCCATATCTTCTGGATTCTTGTCTTCCCCCCCACTTCCCACATTTTCCCATCTTTTCTGGGGAATCGACGATTCATTGTGTCTGTGTGTGTTTTTTTCCCCTCCTGAAGATAGCTCTCTTCGCCCGAGAGTGTTCGTCCGCCGCCCGCCTGCACTCTCCTCGGAGAGCGCCCTCCCCGCCTCCTGCGAGAGAGCCGCCCCCCCCCCCGCGCCGTCGCCCCCCCCCGCGCGCGCGCCGCCCGTGGCACGAGGCTCGCGGGGCCCGGCGGGGGGGACTGGCCGCTCGAGGGCGCCCATGGGAGGGGGGCGTCCGAGAGGGGCACAATATGCCCAACAGCAAACGTCCAGCAGCAAATGTGTTCCCAGACCAGCGGCAACCAGTCCAAGAACGGGCACAGTGCCCAACAGCACATGTTCTCCAACAGCACATGTAATCCAACAGCAAACGTCCAAGAATGGGCTCACCCCCCCGTCCCTGAAACGGGGGGGGGACCCTTCCGGGGTCCACCTCTGCGGGGCGAGCCTCTCGAACTCCGCCGGGCACAATGCCCAACAGCAGATGGTGTCCCAGACCAACAGCGGCCGCTGTGGGGCAGGAGGCCTCCCGTCTCGAATGGGCACAGGCCGCGGCGGCGCGGACTTGTCGTTCGTGTAGAAAGAGGGGGGCGTCCGAGAGGGAAGGGTCGCAAGCGATGGCCGGCGGCGCGCGCGCGGCCCAAGGGGGGAGCCGGGGACACGTGGACGCAAGAAGGGGCGCCATGAAATCTGGGAAGATATCGTGGCCCCCGCCATGGTATCCCCCCCCCCCGCCCCCTAGTCATCACCCCCCTCTTGGGCGACCTCGAGCAGAGCCGCTTGCAATCCAGCTTCCAGGCGCGCCTGCAGCGTCGCGGGGGGCGCGGCAGCCCCCGAAACGTCCAGGGGGAGCTGGCGCTACGGTCCTCACCCGCCCAAGCTGCTGCTCCTCCTGCGCCCGTACCTCGGAATGAGTTCAACTATCCTCTGCTGCTGCTACTATTGCTATGGCTGCGGCAGCGGCGTGGGCGCTGGGCCGCGCCTGGCAGATGGTATATGAGGCCTCCAAGACGGTCCAAGAGGGCCGGATGTTCGCCCCAAGACCTCAAAAATGGCCTCAGGACGACCCAAGAAGCCTTCAAGACGGACCAAGAGGTATCCAAGAGATCTCATAAGAGGGCCGCAAGAGGCAAACATCAGCGAATTCCCCGTAGGTTCTTCGAGGATTTATGCGTTCTCGCCTTTTCTGCTTTCCGATGCTCCAAGACGGCCCAAGAGCCCCCAAAACAACCCCAAGACGGTGCAAGCGGTCCCAAAGAGGGCGCCGACACGGTCCACGAGGGTCCCAAGACGGCCCCAAAGGCGCCCAAGACGACCCGAGAGGGCCCCAGCACGGCCCGTAAAGGGGGAGCACGAACCGAAAAATGCAAGTTTTCCGAACCAAGAATGCGCAAGGAGTCGCTGAGGAGGCTCCGAGGAGGCCCTGAGGAGGTCCCAATAGGCCCT
The DNA here is from genome assembly GCA_963575745.1 of Prorocentrum cordatum. Classification (NCBI taxonomy): domain Eukaryota; class Dinophyceae; order Prorocentrales; family Prorocentraceae; genus Prorocentrum; species Prorocentrum cordatum. Next base: position 296,497 of record CAUYUJ010012459.1, on the reverse strand, counting down.
GAAGACGCCCCAGCGGGCCACAAACAACGGGGCCCTAAGATGCCCCAAAACGGCCCCCGAGAAGCCCCTCGGAGGCCTCCCGCGACATCCCAACGAACATCCGACAGGCCGATGTCGGACGCACAGCCCAGGCACGGCGGCGGGTGGGCCGAAGGCCATTCGATGCACCGATGTTGGTCAGACCAACTATGGGCCCAGGATCTGTGCCTACCTCGTTGGCGTGCCTGGGCCCAGGCTGGGCCTGGTCGGGATCGGTGCATGTGCGTACAATGGAGACCCATGCCTAGGAACACCCTGCTTGCCTCCAGGGTGCACTGGGCTTCTTGGGCTTCGATGGGTTTGCGATGGATAGCGTGACGTTCCCGCACCAAAAATCAACAATTGACGTCCTGGGATCTCAGGATTGGCTTTCTTGTGGACGGTTTCTTGTGGTCGGGCCCATGCTGTAACTCTCTTCGCCCGACCCCGCCCCTCCACCAATCTCCCTCCCTCTGTGCCACATGATGGGCAACGAGAGGGGAGGACGCAGCTCAGGGGGGAGTGGAGCCATTGACCTGGAATCGGCGACACATCGCCGACAGATCGGCGATCGGCCCCCGACATGCGCCCCCCCCAAGGAGAAGAAAAATGCCATTAACATAAATTTGTGGCGCTCCGCGCGGATTTCTCGGATCTGCGCCGGACCCCCCATCCGTGGCGCGCGGAGCGTGCCAGGGGCGGCGCCTGAGGTGCCGCCGGGTGGGCCCAGCGCGGATCCAAGAAATCCGCGCGGAGCGCCAACAGTTTTTATGTTCATGGCGTTCTTTTTTCTTCGAGATGTGCGCTCCCCCCTGAGCCCATCCGCGTCGCCATTGGCTCTCAGTCGGGCCTGCGGAGGCCAGTCGGCAAGTCGGGACAATCGTCGGGAGCGGCCAAGAGGGGGGTGTCCAAGAGGGGGGATGTGCAAATCATGACCGGCGGCATATGCGCGGCCCAGCGGGTGGGCCAGGGACGCAACGAAACAAGAAGAGGCGCCCTGCAATCTGGGGAAATATCATGGCCCGCGCCATGATACCCCCCCCCCTAGTCTAGTCATCACTCCCCCTTTTTGCCGCCCCCGAGATCGACCCGGGCACCCCCCGACGCCCCTTGGCGAGACGCGGCTGCCCGAGCGGCGCACCCCCCCGAGGCCGGAGAACCGCCGAGGGCCCCGAAGAAGAAGACGCCCAAAGACCGCGAGCCTGGAACCTGTCGTCGCCCGGGAGTCTGCAGTCGAGGCGCTGGACTCGGGAACCCTTTGCGTTCGGAAGGGGCCCGATGCTCCTCGGGCCCTGCCGTGGTTCTTCCTCTGTAGCCCCCTCGTGCACCCAGGCTCCCAGGGGGCCCGAGAGGAGCTTCGTTCCTCATGTAGCGTTCTTCCTGGCAGCAGGGACGCATTTTTCATTCGCGGCCACAACGGGCGTTATGGGGGGGAGGGGGGGACAGGAGTGACTACCTACCAGACCACTCCAACCCAACCCGAAGACCTGAATTTCGGGTTGGGGGGAGAGGGGGGGTTCGGGTTCCATACGTGTTTTTGTTTCAATGTTCCTCGACCCCCCCCCCACTGGAAGTGGACGGCAAATTGAAGCCTTCGGGTTGGGATGGAGTGGCTTGGTGGGTGGTTAGGGAGGGGGCATAACGTAGCGCCCCCTCCCCAGACTGTGGTGCCGGACGCACTGCGGCAGTGCCGGGGACGCCAGGGGGGGGAAGCGATACGTTATGGGGGGGAGGAGGGGGAGGGGAGGGGGCATAACGCGCGTTATCGCCGAGATTTGTTTGTTCTTTGCTAGTTGTTTGCTTTGTGCTTGTTTTGCCTAAAAAATAACATGCAAATTGCAAACATCCAGCTCGACTGCATCCCGCCAAAACGTGCCGTGTCCACGCTTTCCCCCTCTAATCCTCTGCACCCCCGCACCTCCGTCGCCAGCCAGCCGCCGCCGCCGCCGCACCCGCCGCTGCCGCGCCCCGGCAGGGGGTGGACCAGCCGCGGCCGCCGAGGGCCGCGGGCGGCCTGGGCCGCGGGCGGCTGTATGGCCTTTTAAGCGGCGGGCTGACCGTCCCGGCATGCCCAGGTGACTGTCACGAACTGCCTCCTCCTCCTCCCCCTCCTCCCGCTCCTCCTCCCTCCTCCTCCTCCTCCTCCTCCTCCCTCCTCCTCCTCCTCCTCCCTCCTCCCCTCTTCCTCCTCCTCCTCCTCCTCCTCCTCCTCCTCCTTCCTCCTCGTCCTCTCGTCCTCCTCGTCCTACTCGTCCTCTTCCTCTCCTCCTCCTCCTCCTCCTCCTCCTCCTCCTCCTCCTCCTCCTCCTCCTCCTCCTCCTCCTCCTCCCCCCGTCCGCGCCCGTGCCTCGGGCCGGGATCTGCGCCCGTCCTCCGTTTCGCCGGCGGCGAGGCAGAGGCAGTCCGCTCCAGCGGGGCCACTCGGGGCAGCCGAATGGCGACTCGGCCAGCATGCAAAAGAGGGGCAAGGACGAGGGCGGCCGCGCGGGGGGAGCAGACCGGCACCGACACCCGCCTACTCCCTGGACCTCTCCGTGGGTGCGTTCTGACCAGAAGGTCGAGGAGAAGGCAGCCGTGGCCACGAGGGTTCTGCAGGCTGAGCTCTGCGGTATCGGTGCCTTCTCCTCCGCTGTCACTTGTCCCTCCGCCCCCAAGAGGCCCAACAGAGGCCCAAAGAGGCTCCAAACAGCCCCCCCGAGGCCTCAACACTGCCTCCGAGAGGCCTCCCACGAGATTCCAACGAACATCCAATAGACGTCAACGCCCGCAACCCAGGCACGGTGGCAAGATGGGCCGAACGCCATTCGATATGCGCAACAGATCAAGAGAACCATGGCTGTTTAACGCTACACGGGTTACACTGAGCCGATCAAAGACAACCCATGATTTTGTCTACAGCAATAAGCCGACTTACACATGCTATCAACGTAAAACCGAAATACGCGAACTCGGAAAGCTCCGGTAGCTTGATGCGCGATCGGCTTAAAATCGGTGGGAACGCTAATTAAGATCAGTGCTGCATCGTTGGGGAATCGGAGGGCAGACTAGGTGGGATAATTAAGATAGTGCTGATCGTTGGGGAATAGGGCAGACTAGAATTTGTTCGGAACCATTGAACTCTGCAATCCGTAAACCTGGTCGAAGAAAAATAACGAGTAACACTACAAACAGGACGTATCGTATACACTGGATGCAACGATTGGAATGGGTTCAAGGCGTATCTGGTCTCCAGCGTAATGGAGAAGTCTGAAGGATAAGTGGTCAAGCACGTCAAGATGGTGATGCCAGCGAGCAGCCTGAGTTGTTACCAAACGAATGTCTGAACACATCGACAACTATCTACTCATTAAACACATGATCAGTGTCTACGGCTGTGCGGTTAGAGGATGAAACGCATTGTGCAGTGCAGAAACATCAGCAAAGACAAACATTTGTAAGGTTAAGAATGGAGGATGCGTCAGAAGCGTTATACTATACAACGGGTTCGACTTAGTGAAGGGGCTGTCAGAGTTACACGGACATAATTGGTCACCATGTGACGACACAGATCGCAACCCGAAAGCTGCACTCTTTCCCCAGAACCCGCTCATCGACCGAACAGTCTCCTCTGGGTGCATCGGGAAAAAGGAAGCTTACCTGAGGGGGCCAGATGCGGGGAACGAGCGAGCTGACTAGTGATAGGCTCACGGGGATCTTTCATGGAACAGCAGGAAAAGGCACAGGCACAGAAGCCAGGAGGGAATGCAAGGCTCGGGAGAAGGCGCTGGGGCAAGGCATGCTTGCAGCCACATGAATACGATTTTAAGGCCATGGCCTAGGTCGGCTTCCCGACAAAATCTCAATCGAGCCCTGAGCCAGCCCTGCCAGCATATTTCGGCGGGGCCATTGGGCCAGCCTCCCCAAAGAACTGTAGAGGAAACGCTGGATCAGATGAATCAATGGAGAACTGCGGATGGTCATCGCGGCAGAGAGAGGGGACGTTCAGCGCGGCACGAAATCCTGCTGGTTGAAGATGTCCCACACGAAGAGAAGGCTCGTATCGTCCAGGTTGACGATCTGTCAGTGGCGTTTGACCGCCGCGCGATTGTAATTCGTTCATGCTTCTTTCACGTCCTCCTCCTCCTCCTCATCCTCCGCCTCCTCTTCCACCTCCTCCTCCCCCGACTTCCTCTGCTGAACTCATTGCGGCGGTCGAATAGAGACAATCGGTCACTCAAAACCTCACCGGATCGAATGGCAAACTCTTGAGGCTCGAAAGCCTTGCCCTTTCGAGTGAGAGAGTAAGACGCGCCTGGGACGCTCTCGCAGTGCAGCGGAGCCAGAGTGACTGAAGCTCTGAGAATTCACACAGGAGCAGGAGGTTGAGGAGGAGGAGGAGGAGGAGGAGGAGGAGGAGGAGGGAGGAGGGAGGAGGGAGGAGGGAGGAGGGAGCCCCAGGGTCGCGGGCAGAAGCGGGCAGACATTGAGATCGCCCTGGACCGCCGAGGGCAGCTGGGGCGACCTCCAGAGCAGTCCACTGGCCAGCCCCCAGTTCTGCCAGGGACAGGAAGACAAGGAGAGGAGGAGGAGGAGGAGGAGGAGGCGGAGGAGGAGGAGGAGGAGGAGGAGGAGGAGGAGGAGGACGAGGACGTTTGGCCTCCGCCAACTCCTCATCCCTCTCTCCTCCCCCCCTCCGAGTGGAGCCTGGTCTTTGCTAATTACGTCAGGCCAGGCACCCCAAGGCCTCAATGAAGCGCCCAGCGGTTTCCTGTGACCCTAGGGTTGTGCTAGGATGCTCCACGAGTCGATAGAGGAACAGAAACCGGCATAAGCATCAACTGTTGACGGTCAGCGCGGACCTCTTGGATCTGAGCTGGACTCCCCTCCCTGGCGCGAGGAGCGCGCCGTGGGCGGCGCCGGAGGCGCGGCCAGGGGGTCCTAGCGCAGGTCCAAGAAATCCGCGTGGACCGCCAAAAGTTTGTGCTTATGCATTTCTGGGGGTGTTCGAGCCAAGCGCTCAAGTCGCAAAATGCGACGTCAACCCCTTCTGACGCCGTGCGATGGTCCCCCGTGACAGTTTTTTCTCTCCCGGGTTACCCGGGGGGGAAGGAGAGGGGGTTCGGGCGGGGTGTAACGATAACGGCGGCCGCGGCGTGCACCCGCCAGGGTGCGTCCGCGCCACCAGCGCACCAATCGCATGTGTGCACCGCAGCACGTAGAGGGGGGGTCCAGCCCCCCCCCCCAGGTACGATTTTGGGCGCCCGAGTTATCCGGGGTAACTCGGGTCCGGGGTAACTCGGGTTTGGATTCCCGAAAAAAGGAACCCGAGTTAGCCCTGACCCGAGTCACCCCTGATGATGTGGGGCTCTGGACGCCCGAATTATCCGGGGTAACTCGGGTCCGGGTAATTCGGGTTTGGATTCCCAAAAAACGAACCCGAGTTATCCCTGACCCGAGTTACCCCTGATGATTCGGGGCTCTGATGTTAGCATTACCCGGGGGGGGGGGGCCCAGGCAAGGAGCGTTGACCTGGGGAGGAAAACCTGTCACGGGGGACCATCGCACGGCGTCAGAAGGGCGTGACGTCACACACTGCGGCTCGAGCGCTTGGCTCGAAAAAACCCAGAGATGCATAAGCACAAACCTTTGGCCGTCCGCGCGGATTTCTTGGACCTGCGCTGGGACCCCCTGGCCCTGCCTCCGGCGCCGCCTCTGGCGCGCTCCGCGCGCCAGGGAGGGGGGGGGGCCATCTCAGATCCAAGAGGTCCGCGCTGACCATCAACGGTTCATGTTTGTACCCTGTTATGTTCTTCTGTTGACTCGTGGAGCCTCCTCGCACATACCTAGGGTGCCTGACCGAACGTAGCAGAGGCTTCTGGCGGTCCGCGAAGGTACCTCCGATCTGGGCTGGGACCCCCCGGCCCTAGGTCGGGCACCTCCTCCTACATGCGGACTTTGGGAGGAATAATGAAACATAACCAGAACATCTGCAAACACGTGCACACGAACTCGAAGCATCGCCCCCAGACTATTCCTTGACAATGTTTTTTTTGTTTTATCCTCCCCCTGTAGCAAGGGCTCCCAACTTCGCGCTTCGCGCTGCGCTAAGCGCGAAGAGAGCGAAAAACTTCGCGCTCTCGCGCCGCCTCCCAGGGGAGCAGAGGAAGAGGAGGAGGGGGAGGAACCGGAGCCGAACCGCGAAGCGCGAAGCGCGAAGAACTTCGCACCGTCGAGGGCGCCCTTCTGTAGAGGGTCATGCCCGACCTCACCCTGGCAGCGCCTCCGGCGCTCGCCCCGGCGCTCGCTCCGACGGGGGGGGGGAGGAGGAGGAGGGGGGGGGGGGGGGGGGGGGGGGGAGGAGGAGAGGAGGAGGAGGAGGAGGGAGGGAGGAGGAGGAGGAGGAGGAGGAGGAGGAGGAGGAGGAGGAGGAGGAGGAGAGGAGGAGGAGGAGGAGGAGGAGGAGGAGGAGGGAGGAGGAGGGAGGAGGAGGAGGAGAGGAGGAGGAGGAGGAGGAGGAGGGGAGGAGGGAGGAGGAGGCTCGAGGGGCTGCTCCGACGGCGCGCCTCGGCGGCCCCCCCCCCCCCCCCCCCCGCGCGCGCACGGCGAGGGCGCGGCAGGGTGCAGGCTGCCGCCGCGCGGCGGCGGGACCCTGGGCCTCCCGCTGCCCCCGCAGGAGCAGCCCCTCGATCCTCGATGCTCCTCCTCCTCCTCCTCCTCCTCATCCTCCCTCCTCCTCCTCTCACCTCCTCCTCCTCCTCCTCCTCCTCCTCCTCCTCCTCCTCCTCCTCCTCCCCCTCCTCCCCCTCCCCCTCCCCCTCCTCGATCCTCGATGGGGGCCTCGGAAATGCACGCCTATGTTTCGAGCCGCTTCCATCGAGCGGGGGGGGGGGGACGAGGAGTCGGGGGCGCGCAAGCACGGATTGGCGATCCATGGGTTCGGCGCGCGGTCGCCAAAACCACGGGTCGGGGGAGGTGCCTTGCCCAACATGCGGCCGGTGCCGCCTCCTTCGGGGGCGGAACTCCGCGATTCCCTCTGGAAACGGTTCCCGTCGCTTTTCCACACCGCCTGAATCCATGTTCGCGATCGCCTGAGAGAGGGGGCAGGATGGCAATGTGAAGTGCTTCTTCTGTTCGCCCCCGAGCCTCCCCTCGGCGGGGACGAGTGGGCAGGATGGCAATTCGATGTGCTGCTTCTGTCGCCCTCGAGCCCCTTCTCGGGGGGGGGGGGGACGAGGGGGCAGGATGGCAATCTGCAGTGCTGCTTCTGTCGCCCCCGAACCTCCTCTCGGCGGGGACGAGGGGGCAGGATGGCAATCTGAAGTGCTGCTTCTGTCGCCCCCGAACCTCCTCTCGGCGGGGACGAGGGGGCAGGATGGCAGGATGGCAGTCCGACGTGCTCCTCTCTTCTGGTGCCCCTTCCCGTCGGCTGTGTTCTGCGCTGGGCTGCTGTTCTTGGATCCTGTCTTGGGTCGCCGTGTCTCGCTTGCCCTGGTCCCGGGAGGTGGGGCGGCGGGACGGCGGGGGGGGGCTGCGGGGGGAGGGGGCGGGAGGTCGAGGGCGGATGGAGTGCTGGGGGGACCTCCGCGTCCCCCTCCCCCTCCCCAGTGTTCCCTTCGCCCCGGAGCCTCCTGCATACAGGAGATCTTCCCCTCCCCCTCCCCGTGCTCCCCCTCCCCCTTCCCGTGCTCCCTTCTACTCTCTCGTCCCCCCAGATAGGGGGGGACGAAAAGAGCAGGACAGCAGGTTCTAGCTGCTGTGTTTCTGTCTTCTGTGTCTGGCCCCTGTTTTCTGTGGTGGGCTGTGGGTCTTGTTCCTGTTTTGGGTTGCCTTTTGTTCGCTCGTGTTGGTCCTGGCCGGTGTCGTGCTTGTTCTGCTGTGGGTTGCCGATTTGTCTGTTATGGTCAAAGGCAACACGAGAAAAGTTGAAAACGGGGCAAAACGCCCCCCCAGCGCTTTTAAGAACAATTAGGAATAGGATATCAACGGGTAGGCTAAAGAATCAGCTCATGTAGCTGATTTTCCTGGCGCCGTCTGGCGCTGGGAGGCGCCCATGTATCGAAGAATGGGCCCCGCGGTGGGGCGGAAACCAGCTGCACCCAGCAGATTTCGTAACCTTCCCCTGTCCCTATCCTACCCTCTCGTCCAGTCCGAGGGCACCGCATCGCCGATGCGTCGGCGACGTCAACGACGCATCGGCGACGCGGGCGCGGAGAAAAGCGGGCTCCACATCGAGCCGCCTCGGGGCGATGTATCGGCGATGCGGCGCCATCCTTCGACCCCATCTGGGAGAAAAAGGCCCGGGTCACCCCCACGGCCAGGGGGCCTGGCGGGAAAGCTGCCAGGGAGGAGGAGGAGGAGGAGGAGGAGGAGGAGGAGGAGGAGAGGAGGAGGCAGGAGGAGGAGGAGGAGGAGGAGGAGGAAGAGGAGGAGGAGGAGGAGGAGGAGGAGGAGGAGGAGGAGGAGGAGGAGGAGGAGGAGGAGGAGGAGGAGGGGAGGAGGCGGGGCGGGCTTAACCCGGCTCGAGCGCCGGCGCCCCTGGCCGCCGCGGCGCCAGGGCCCGGCGGCCGCACCCAGGAGTGGCCCTGGGCAAGAGCGGCCGCCGGCGCGCGGCTCTGGGGGCCGCGGGGGGGCCAGACCCGGGCGCGCGAGGCGCCGCTGTCGCCTCGCGTTCGGCGCTTGGGGGACCCCAGCGAGCCCGCACTCAAGGTCCTCCCGGCGAAGGGCCACTCTGACGTGTACTCGAACTTGGCGGCGCGCGCAACGGGGGCAGGGGAAGGGGAGGAGGGGGGAGGGTTTTTTGGGAGGAGGCTGCTTCTTCGAGGGCGGGCGTGGTCCATGTGAGACAGGCTGCCGCCCGCCCAACTGTGGCCGCTGTCGGTTTTGGGCCACATGTGCTGTTGGGCATCGTGCCCATGTTCTCCGTGCCTGTTTCGGGCGTCCAAATCTCGGGATGCGGCTGCTTCTTCGCAGGCGCAGGCCTCACATCTAAACAGAAGAGGCCCGCGCCGTGGAAAAAGCAAGGTGCTTCTGACAAAGCTTCTCCACTCCCCCTGCAGTCGGACCTGGGACAAAAGAACATCCGTCAAGAACATGAGACCATCCGCCGGCCAAGGCACAGAGAACATCCGAGGGTACCCTCCCCAGGATGCACAATAACATCCCGCAGGCGCGAAGAACACTGGGGTACCCTCCACGAACCGACCTCGAGTTTTTGCCTCGGTCCGACCATACCCCCCTTTTGCGCGTGGCTTTGGACGCCCGAAATGGGTACGACAAAATTGGCACAATGCCCAACAACATATGTTGTCCCAAACCAACAGCGAGAGGCCGCTGTTGAGCAGGCGGCATTCTGCTTCAAAAAAACACAGGCCGCGGCGGCGCAGCCAGCGAGTCTTTTTCCAAATGGGCAAGAACTGCTGGTGGGCATCGTACCAGTTCTTTCCGCACTCCGAGCTTCTCGATAAGCGTCGGGGGGGGGGGGCGTCACCCCCGCCGACAGCCCCACATCGACCCCCGTCGAGGGCAGCCACCGCGCGCCGAAGGCGCTCCGACCCGCGTCGCGGCGCGACGACGAGGCGAGGTGGACCCCCGTCGGGGGGGGGGATACCCGCCCACGCTTACTCGAAAGCCCAGGGTACCCACCAAGGCTCGAGTGAAACAGTGTTTTCCGTTTTCGTTTTCCTTTCGTCATCACCAGTCCTGTCTTCGTTCCACACTTGCTGCACGACGAAGTCAAAACGAACACGGTCCACGAAATCGCCAAAACACCGTTCAGCTCGAGCCCTGGCACCCACTCCGATCGTGCCGAATGGCCTAACCAGCCTCGAACGTATCCCTATTCCGTAAGATGGGCGAGCAACAAGCGAGGACAATCTTAGGGACAGGCCCTCAGAAGCCGAGGGGATTCTCAAGATCGGCACCGAGGTAAGATGATATCAAACATAGGGGTAGGGATATGTTTCGAACTGGTGATGGCCGAGGGGCGACTGGAGGAGCAGGAGGATCGCACGCCACTGAGGGGAAAGGGGGGGGAGAAAGTCAGACGGTCCAAAAAGCAAACCCAGGGGGGCCCATCCGAGGGGAACTTTTTGTCACCCTGGCAGGACAGCCGAAGACCTGCCAGGGGCCAGCGACAGGGCCCTCCCCCCCCTGGGTATCTAGCCGCCAAGTTCCTCTTCCAGATCGTTGTCTGGGTCGCGCTCCTTCAGCTTCCGTCCCAATTCAGCAGCTTCAACTTCGTTGAGCCCAAACGCTTGCAGGACATCTGCCAGGCACAAAATTGCACGTGCAGGTGGGTCCGTAGCGGCCCTGGAGACACTTCCTTCTCTCTTCTGGGCCTTCTTGGACTCCGACACCCCCCCCAACCAGCTCCCGCGCCCAAGCCCCAGGAGTTCGCCAAGAGCCCAGTTTGAGAGGCCTGTTGGGGTGCTTGCCCTTGCAGACTGCCCGAGTGTTCTTCCTGCCTGGGTCCACCAAGGCCTGCTGGGACCCTCCACAGCTCTTACGTAGGCCTCTGGATCCCGCAGGCACAGTGGCATACCCCCCGCAGGTTGAACAAAAAAGGATGGGAGGCTGACTGTCTTCAGCCGCGAACTGAAGTAAGGCATGCCCCCCTGAGAAGGCAGGGGTCTGGCGGGCATCCTCTGCCAACGCCAGCAGCTCGGGCACCAAGGGCTCCGTTGGAGGTCTCGAGGACTGTGGAGGCTGGTCAGGATGAGGAGCAGGAGCAGCAGCAGCTTCACCTCCATCCCCCTTCTGCCTCCTCAACGCCTCAAGTGCTTCCTCCAAGTCAGATCCCCCCTCCAGGGAGATCTCTGTGAGCCCTTGGGCTCCCACGTTGTCCCACCTGCCTTCCTGAACATAGTGGCCTTCAGCCCTACTAATGAACTGAAGGAGCAGGCGTGAGACATGGAGCATGCCTTTGGTCATCAAAACCACATTGGACGGGCGGCGACATAGCTCCGCCCCCGACTTCGCAAGTCGATCGGCTTCGGCATTGCCCTCCCTCTCAAAGTGGCTGATTCGTCCTTCGCGCTCATCTGTCATCGACGTGTGGGCCGCCACTTTACAAAAACTCACCAGCGCGGGCGCTCCTTCACGGAATGCCTCTCTCCAGATGTGTGCCCGAGTGTTGCTATCTCTCTGCGCAAATCTGGCATTCCTACAACATTGAATTGTGCCTTTACAATCGGGATAAATCGTATACCTGCCTACTAGATGTCTCAGGGCCATCAGGATGGCGTAATCCCCCCCGTCTCTGGCTACCTGGTCGGGGCCTCGTGGTGGGGGGACCGCCCCATGCCACCCCGCCAGGGGTCGGCGATCTTGGTCGAAAACCGCCACACCCCAACCAGCAACCCTAAAGGACGGGAAAAAAACCATCGACCCCCGAGCCATCACAAAAAAAAACTGGCCACCATCTAGCGCCAGCGGCGCCGCTTGACCTTCAACCTTGAACTCCCACTCAGGGTTCCACCCAGGTCGGGAGAAAACTTGGCAAGGGTCGGGAAGGGTCCCCCTAGCAAACCTTTATTGCAAGTGCGCTGGCCCTACCCGCAAACGCCTCACTGGGCCATCCAGGTCCTGCGGCCAATTATCTCGACGCCAGCTTAGCCTAGCGGGGCAATCAAAACGACGATGGAACAGGCTGCCGATATCGTCCCCACATAGGAGACAGTGCGACGGCAGGGCAGGGTCATGTCTGTGAAGCCGCGCTTGGCACCAATGCGAGCCAATCACAAGACCTCGGAGAGTCCTCTGCTCACGAATCCCCCACCGCCCGCCTCTCCCACCGTCGCCCTCATCGAGCTTCCAGCGTCTATGCAGAAGCTCATTCAAAGGCCACCAAAAGATGTCACCCGACCAGCCCTGACCAAGGTCTATATTGGCCAGTCCTTCCTTGCCCGAGAAACGCCGAGCAGCGAATCGGGCCCTCCTGGCCAGGCGCGCTGGGGAGACCTGGCGACGATCCCAAACCTCCCCGATGGCCTCCTTCAGGGTCCATGGGTCCTCAAAAACAAGGCCCACTCGAGCACGCGTGAGAATGAAGACCGCAATGAGGTCTCGAACACGGGCCCAAGGCCTGGACAACTGAAGCAACTCCTGGCCACTGGAAAAAAAAGGACTGCACCACAACAGGTGCTAGGCGCTGATCTTTGAGGATCTGGCTGTAGGTGCTGAGAGCATCGGCCGTTAGGACGACCAACGGATTCCTAGCCCAACCTCCCCTCGCACTCATCGAGGCCAACTCCAGGGGGCATCCTTTGGGGAGCCTCCTTTCCGCCCTAACAGCTCCAAGCCGAACTTGTTTCAGCTTGCCATTCGGGGGGCCCTGGATGTTGGCCCCCCAGAGGGCCTTCGACGTGACGCCTGCCCTAAAAATGGTGCCACGCTGAGCCCCAGCCGCTCGAAGCGCGAGGACCTTCGCCACTTTTTGCTGGGACCCAACAAATCACTCATGCTGGGTGCTGACTCGCCGCCTGGCTCCGCCCGTGGCGCCCCCACCTAGGTCCCTGTGAATCTGGGCGCGCACGTTGGCAGGCAAAACACACTGCCTGGACAGCTCCTGTGCCAGCTCCGAGGAGGAAGCCAGTAAGCCCAGCTTATGCATGGCGATGGGCAGGCCCATGCGCTGCAGGTCCGTCGTCACAGACAGAAAAGAAGCTGCCAGTTCCCTCGTGATGACTGTCTCACCCCCAACTGCATGCAGCGAGACGTCATCAATGACGTTCTTAATGCACACTCCCGGGTTGCCAACCGTGGCCTTGCGCATAACTCCAAGCAGCAGAAGCCTGGCAAACGTGGTGGCCCCCGAGCAACCTGCAATGACCGTGCCATTAGGCTGGATCACCCGACTGATCGCGCCCTGCCAAGTCGCACGCCTCGGGCCTCGATAAAGGCAACAGTACGCTCGCAGGAGCGCTATCGGAAATGAGCTAGCCTGGGCCGCCGCCAGCAGCTCTTCGCGCGAAATGTGTTCGTAAATTTGCGCAGGTCAAGAAACAGGGTCGCCGTGGACAGACCTGGGACGGTGCGCGCGTAAGCCTTCAGAGCATTGTGGACCCACGCACTCGCGTCGCAAGCCGTGCTCGAGCTGAGACCCCAAAAAAAAATCGCATCCACCGTTCGTTCCCAGGCCGCGCAGACCCTATGCCGAATGCGGCTCCAGACTCTGGCCCAGAGGGGAAGAAGCCCAATGGGCCTCACCCCTCCCGTGGGCTTGTCTAGAAAGACCACAAAGACCATCCAGAGGGCCCCCCCCGCAGGATGCTGCTCCCAAGCCGTAAGGATCCCCGCAAAGGCCTCAACCAGCGGCCTGGGGAGCTGAAGAAGGAGACGCGGGCTGAAGGAGTCCCAGCCCAGGGTCGTCGAGGGGCTAGAAGTAGCCGCCGCTTCAAGCACCTGTTCTGCCGTGACCGGCGGCAGGTCCTCAGGGGCCGACCACTCACTCGGGGGACTTTCAGCGTCCCTCGCTGGATTGGTCCAAATCGGGATCCAATCTCGCAAAATGCGATCTAGTGCCGCCTGCCCTACAAGCGGCCTGGGTCCTCCCACTTGCTCAGTGAAATCATCATCATCATCCAGGACTGGCAAAGGAGGCTGAGCGGGGCCTTTCGAGTACCTGTGAGCCGCCCGACCTCCACGACCGACCGACGACTGAGCCCACGATCTCCACTTCTTTCGGCCTTCCGCTGTCTCCTGCTGAACTCTACTGTCTACAACACGCTGGATGGCATTCACTAAGCCCCCACGACTGGGACCCTCTAGGCCCTGAAAAAGTTCATCCACCGACAGTCGCGCTAGCAGAGGTTCCTCAACCTCCTCCAGCAGGTCTTGCAGCGGCCTGGCCGAATCTGGCAGGCGCCTCCGTCGGACGTCAGTCGCCGCCTTCAGATACTGCAGGGTCAAACGCCTCAAAGGCAACCAACGTTGGGTACCAGGGAGGGAGCGCCTGTGCAGCTCCTGACCCCACGATGCTTCTAGCGGCACTAACTGAACCTGGCGACCCTTGGCTCGGCCAACAGACTGCTTGTCGTCTAGCCGATGCATGCGGCCTAGCGCCGACTCCGCAGCATCAAACCACTGTTCCACTGCTGCGTGGGACGAGAGGAAAGCCCAATCAAAGAGGGGCGGCTGCTGGCTAGGATCCCACTGCATGCGCGCCTTCTCCTCCTCATCCTTGGGCAGCGGGAAACTGCGAGGCACCACGCGCTGCCACACTTTGGCCTGTCCAGCCACCTGCCTCAGTTGGAGCACGACTGCAGAAAGCGGCCCGACTGGGGTGTCAGGCTGCTCAACGCACTCCTTAACATGATATTCTAAACAGCGGCTGACTACAAAAAAGTCGTAGCAGTTACTGCGGCACGTCGCTCCTGGGGGCCTGGCCACTGTCGCCCCGAGGTGATCTGCCCATTGGGATGCGATCAGCTGCTCAGCATCAATGTCCCGGTCGCCTCCGATGACAAACGGGCAGCCCGCCGAGGCCACGGCTTCGCTGAGCTCCTCTAAAAAGGTGATGTTGGCGCCAGCGAGCCCAAGCGTGGCGTGGCCGTACACTGAGGCAAAAAGGAAGGGGAAAGACTGGTGCACCATGATCTTGACCATGCAGAGCCTCTCCGACCAGCAGCTCTGCCCGTGGCCGTTGCTGCCGAAATGTGCCTCACATGGGATGGCCGCCCCTCCAGACGTCTCACGGCGCCCTGCTCCCGTCCGCGCCGCCTCCGCGAACCATGACATGTATCTAGCTTTGTGACACCAACTGCGAGCCGCTTTGATCTGCTCGTGCTCCAATCTATGTTCCTGAAAAAGTAGGGCGTCATACACAGTCTCTTTCTCATTCCGAGCCCATTCCATGTGACTCTGAGCCGTAGACCACGAGTTGCTGTTGACGCTGACCAGCTGGAAATCCCATTTCTGAAGTGCGTGTGTGGAGGGCCGCTCCAGCCTGGGGCATCGACCACCTGCGCGTCTGCAGCCCAGGAAGGAGGCTGGGTCTGATCGAAGGCATCGACCACCCGCACGTCTGCGGCATCGATCAAAGACCCGCTGCCGCCCTTTAGGGTCTGCCCTCCAGCGGGCTCCCCAGGGACCACCAGCCCCGAAAAACCAGCGCGCCATCGCCTCCACTGCGGTGAGGGGGCCAGGCCGCTCCACGCTGGGGCATCGACCACCTGCACGTCTGCCGCCCAGGGTGGAGGCTGAGTCTGATCGAAGGCATCGACCATCCTCACGTCTGCGGCTTCGATCTGAGACCCGCTGCCTGCCTTTAGGGTCTGCCCTACCGCGGGCTCCCCAGGGACCCCCAGCCCCGAAACACCAGCGCGCCACCGCCTCTCCTGCGGTGTGGGGGCAAGGCCGCTCCGACTTGGGGCATCGACCATCTGCGCGTCTGCAGCCCAAGGTGGAGGCTGGATCCGATCGAAGGCATCGACCACCCGCACGTCTGCGGCATCGATCAAAGATCCGCTGCCTGCCTTTAGGGTCTGCCCTTCCACGGGCTCCCCAGGGACCACCAGCCCCGAAAAAAACAAGCGCGCCACCGCCTCGCCCGCAATGTGGGGGCCAGGCCGCTCCAACTTGGGGCATCGACCACCTGCGCGTCTGCAGCCCAAGGTGGAGGCGGGATCCGATCGAAAGCATCCATCGACCACGCGCACGTCTGCGGCATCGATCCAGGACCCGCTGCCTGCCTTTAGGGTCTGCCCTCCAACGGGCTCCCCAGGGACCGCCAGCCCCGAAAAATCTGCGCGCCTCCTGCCTGACAGCTGGTCCCTGAAACAATCGTCTCCGTGAACCCTAGAGGCCCGACCCACCGCCTTCGGCCAACTTGGCTCTGGCCGCGTCGACAGCAGCTTGCAGCTCCTGGGTACTGGGAGTGCCGGTTCCCCCTGTGGGTGTCGTGGCCGACCCAGGCCCTGCAGGCTCATCACCAGCAGCGGCAGCACCAGCCGTAGGAGCGGGCACGCTTGGCCGACAAGCGCTTACGCATGTCTCTGGCTTCCGCCCTGAGCCGCTGAATGTTGTCGGCACTGGGCCCGATGGCCGCCACGATAGCCTTCTGGATCTCGGCCGCCATGTTACTCTTGAGGGCAAGCCAGCGCTGCTTGTCCTCGTCTTCGATCTCGAGCTCACTGAGGTCGAGAGCCTCGCCATCCACGATCTCAACGCCATCGAAGCCACTCTCCTCCCCCAGCAGCTGCGATAGGTTGATCTGGGGACCCGTCGACACATGCACCGCCTCAGTCGGAGTCCCCGAACCAGGCGTCGAGCCACGGGCCTTCTGCGACTCGGTCCTGAGCTCTTCTTGCCAGGCCGTCTTGGCCTGCACCGCCCAGACAGCCGCCTCCTGGGTCCGCTGGCTGCACTCCGCCAGCCAGCGCCGCGCCTTATCCTCCTGGTGAACCGCTTGCTCCAAGGCCTTCTCCGCCCTTCTGCACGCCACGCCCTTTGCACTGATGGTCTCTTCCAACAGGGGCTGGCGGGTTGGCTGCGCAGGCTCTGGCGGAACCACCGCTTGGACCAGGGCCTGCAGCTCCTGCTCCCCTGCGTCCGCCTTGACATGCTGCTTGAGCTGCGTGAGGAGCTCCGCCACCGTCGGCTGCTTGCCCGCCCCTCGCTGCGGTGGGGCCGAGACCCGCGGTGCCTCCAGGCGGCTGGGGGCCCAGGTCCCTGGCGGGTGTGCGGGCCCTTGCTGGCCACCTCCCTCCCCGCCTGGCGACCAAACCCCTTTGGCCTGGCGCCACGGCGGCGGTGGCGCGGGGACCAGCGCATTGCCACAGGAAAAGCAGTGCTCTCGCGTCTTCCAGTTCCAGCGGTAGCGGCAACTTGAGCAAGAAAGGTAGCCCTTGGCGGCATCCTTGCCCATGGGCTCCTCCAGGAGCTCACCAGGAAAGGGGAGATGTTGCGCCCTTCAGGCACAGGGTACAATCGCGGAGTGGTGGCCGTGAGGCCTCGTGTGAAAACAGTCTGGACGCTGGCCCAGGGATCGCAGCAAGTGGGGGCGCACCTCCCCCTTGCCAAACCTCAAGTCACTGAGCCTCCCGCTACGGACTTGAGCCAAAATGGCTACGGAGGAGCAGGAGGAGGAGGAGGAGGAGGAGGAGGAGGAGGAGGAGGAGGAGGAGGAGGAGCAGGAGGGATGAGGAGGAGGAGGAGCAGGAGGGATGAGGAGGAGGAGGAGGAGGAGGAGGAGGAGGAGGAGGAGGACGAGGGCAGCCGGGGCGCGGCGAGCACCGAGAGAGCGAGCGAGAGAGGCCCCTTTCTTCGGGGGCATGGGGGGGCCGACCGTGGCCGACGCCGGGCAGGAGGCCTCCGCGCCCGGAGAGGCGGGCCACGAGGCAGATCGAGAGCTGGCCCGACGCGGTCCCATAGGAGCAAGGAAAGGCGACACCAACACCAACAGGGCGAGGAGATGCGCGGAGGCAACGGGGGGTCTCCCTGGTGGTGTGGTCCCCCCCTCTCGCTCGAGACATCCCGAGTCTCCCGCTCGGGGAAGCATTGTGGACATCCTCGCTGGAGGTGGGCCCCCTGGTGGTGTTGGTGTCGCTTCTCCTCCCTCCGAGTCCCAGACACGCTCGCGTCGTGTAAAGCAGAATCAGGGCGGGAGGTTGTTGGCTGCGTTCGGCACCGGGGGGCCCTCGCCGGGCCCCGGGGCCGTCGAGAAACGACTCGGCACGAAACGCCGGCCCTGGGGAAAGGGTCGGGGCTTTCGGGAACGCCGCCCTGAAGAACATCAGGACGTCGCATCTCTGGGGTGGTTCGGCACGCCTCTCGGAGGAGGGTTCTGTGGCAACTCATATGGGAGCCTCCTCTACCACCTGGTTGGCTTTGACGCAGCTCGACGCGAAATCTACGCTAAATCAACGCTCATCGACGCCAATCGGGGCTGGTCGACGCGGTAGCAGGGGAGGGGCGGGATGGGGGATGGGGCGGGGGAGAGGGGGGGAGGCGGGGACGTGAGGGGAGGGAGGAGGGGATGGAGGAGAAAGAGGGAGGAGAGGGGAGGGTAGGGGAGGAAGCAGGGGGGGGGAGAGAGGGAAGGAGGAGTGGGGGTGCGGATGGAGAAGGGAGGAGAAGGTGCACGAGGAGGGATGACCAGTGGGAAGAGGAACAGATCAATGATCAGGAGTGGCAAGAGCAGGACGAGGCGCCTCGGCGCTCACAGGAGCACTGACGGTGCAACAAATCACCGATCAATTAATATGCGGCTGGAAACGTACCACTCATCCATTGACTCCCGACGAAGCAGCTTTGTGCGCCAAAACCTTCGATGTTGAACTGGGCCATGGTTGCCTCCTTGAAACCTGTCTCTCGTCCTGCTGGCTCCCCCGAAGACTAGATGGTGGAACCGGAACCCAAAATCCGCGGACGCAAGAATGGTCATCAGTTATACTTCTGGTAGACGGACCGCACGCCGTCAGGAGGACATGCGGATACAGATGAACACGTAGTTGCGCCTTTCACAATGCTCCTCAATTTCTGCCCCTGGGGAATGTTGACTGGCCAACGGTTCCCGCTCCCGCTCCACACACTTTCCCTACTTGCTCCATTCTTTCCTCCTCCAGCTGCTCCTCCCGAGCAGCCTGTTGGACCTCCTCGTAGCTGAGGTACTGGTTCCCGTTCCCGTCGTCGATCTGGCGGAGCTTCCGCTTCGCAGCCCAGCAATCCTCCAGGAGGGAGAGGAGATGGAGGCGGAAGAGAGAGGAAGAGCCAGGACCCCGGAGGCGAAGGACGAGAGAAGGATGGTTCAATGGCCTGGAGGTCTAGGAGGCTTTCGGGTGCCAGGAGGGAGGAGGGAGGGGGGGCGTGTCGTGGGAAGAGGGGGCTAAAAGAAGAGGAGGAGGCTCTCATCAGCGGTCCTGGATCTGCAGATTGAGGAAGATCTGCCGCAGCCTGGCGCCGTCGAGATAATTCTGACATGTTCTTCATCCTCCTCTTCTTCACCCCAATCCTCACCATGATCATCCTCACCGCCATCATCTTCTTCGCTATCATCGTCATGTTCGTCATCACCACCACCACACTCATGGTCAACACCATCACCATCATCAACACCTTCATCGTAGATGCTTTCGTTCTCCACCTCATTGCCCTATTATTCCTCCGCCCTGCCCTGGCGCCTCCTGTTGGTATGCTCCTCGTGATCATCAACACCGTCAGCATCGTAGATGCCTTCGTTATTATCATATTTCTTTGTACTATTCCTCCGCCCTGACTCCTCCTGATGTTGTGCTCCTCGTGTGTTGTTGCTCCTCCTCTTCTAAATGTCAAATCGTTCTCCGCATGTGCTCCTCGCCGTCTTCCCTTTCTCCTCGCCATTTCCTCGTCTTCACTTCTTATCGTCATATCCTCGCCTTCTCTTCTCCTCGTCGTATCCTTTTCCCCCAACTCGTCCTCATCCCATCGTCCTACGACTCCTCACTGCCCTCCTCAGGGCATTTTAAGCTCTTCAAACTCGTGTTAGACTCTTCCTTCCTTCCCCCTGAACCTGCCGTCACATGCCATCCCGGCACCCCGGGCCTCCTCTGGCGCTCCACGGCTATTCCCCCCCTCCCCGCACTTCGTTCAAGTCGGCCAGCTACGTAAGATGCCATGGCACCCAGAATGGTGGTTGTGGTGGTGGTGGTGGTTGTGGTGGTGTGTGTGTGTGTGTGACCAGCTGCCCCAGAATGCCCACGAAGAGACGGGGAGAGGGGATGTATCACCGACCTGGTGACCCTCTCCTTCCTCCTTCCCTCCCCTGCACACTCCCTTGTCGGCCCCTCCTCTCTGCCTCGCAGCGGCTTATTCCTGTGCTTGCTCGCAACAGAAGGGACTGCGCGAACGGAAGACCGTAACAACGCTTGTGACCCATAGGTGCAATCGGCACGTGTGTGGAGAAGGCGAAGGGCGGCGGGGCGAGTAGAAGAGCAACCAAACTGCATAAGCATAAACTTGTGGAGGTCCACGATGTCTGTCTTGGCCCAGCGCAGATCCGAGAAATCCGCGCGGAACGCCGAGAGCTTATGTTTCTGCCGCGTATATTGTCCTCGAGAGGGGGGCGGATTCAGAATTCGTGGAACCCAATCTCTGAAGCCGTGCAGCACTTTCGGCTCTGCAGGGGGGAATTTTGCGGGAGAAGGGACGGGGCAGCGGGACGGGGCAGCGGGGGACGGGGCAGCGGGGCGGGAGGTCGAGGGGGGACGGAGGGCGGGGAGATCCCCGCTGTGCGCCCTCCCCCTGCCCCTGCTCCCCCCCCCCCCGAGCCTCCCGTCGGGGGAGACGAAAGGGTAGGACAGCAGAGGATTGCAAAAAAACAAAGGATTGCAAAAAACGAAGGATTGCAAAAAAGCGAAGGATTGCAAAAAACAAAAAACAAGGATTGCAAAAAAACCCTGGATTGCAAACAAGGATTGCAAACAAAAACCCTTCGTTGCCTCCTGGCGCCAGGAGGCGCCCGTGCATCGAGGAATGGGCCTGGCGGCGGGGCGGAAACCAGCTGCATGCAGCAGATTTCGCCCCCCCCCCCCCCCCCCCCCCCTACAGGAGGCGCCCATGCATCGAGGAATGGGCCTGGCGGCAGGGCGGAAACGAGCTGCCTGCAGCGCCCCGCCCCCCCCCAGCGATTCCCTATCCTCCCCTTTTCGTCGTCCTGGTCGAACTTCCCCGTCCCCCCCTCCGCCCCCTACGCCCGTGATTCTTTTGTCCACGACGTGGACCCCTTCGGGAGCGGCCAAGAGGGGGGTGTCCAAGAGGAGGGGGTGCAAATCATGACCGGCGGCATGTGCGCGGCCCAGATGGGGGGGCCAGGGACGTAATGAAACAAGAAGAAGCGCCAGGAAATCTGGGGAGATATCATGGTCCCCGCCATGATATCCACCCCCCCCGTCGTCATCACCCCCCTCTTTTCCGCCCCCGAACCCCTGAGGTCTCGACCCAGTCTCCGGGACGGGCCTTCCATCCTCAGTCGCGTTTTGAAGGTCCTGAGGCCCCGCGAGGTCACCCAGAGGCCGAGGCGTCGCAAGTCTTCCGAACCGCGGACCCACGACCGCTCGACTACTTCCCCAGCCTTGGCGCTTCGTCCCGACCCGTTTTTGACGGTCCCAAGGCCCCGTGAGGGTCCCCAGGGGCCGAGAACGGTGCAAAACCGCCGCCTGGATTTCTTCGCGACGCGGGATGTCTGTGCGGTGGCCGCCAGTCTCCGCCTCGACTGCGCGCTTTTGGGCGCCCGAAATGGGTACGGAAAGAATGGGCACAATGCCCAACAACAAATGCTGTCCCAAACCAACAGCGGCCGCTGTTGGGCAGGCGGCCCTCTGTCTCGAATGGACACAGGCCGCGGCGGCGTCGACAGCGAGTCCTGTTCAGAATGAACAGGAGCTGCTGTTGGGCATTGTACCCATTCTTTCCGTACCCATTTCGTTCGTGCCGGTGCCCCTGGCTTTTCGCTCAAGCTTGCAGCCCCTGGGGCCCCCTGGGCCTCGCGGAGAAGTGCTCACGGGGGCTGTGAGGGCCCTCCTGGCAATCCTGGTGGGAACCTTGGGCCAGGGGCACTGCTAGCAACACCCGACCTTGAGGTCGCAAAGTCGTCCGCCGCTTCGTCGTTCCCGGCCCCACCCTCCACCTCTCCCTCGCACCCTCCAGGAGTCAGAGGAGGTCTCGGCATGTCCCTCCTCCTGGAAGGTGCCAGGCGGGCGCTCCTCCCGCTACAGTCTGCCAGTCCGCTACCCCTTTCGTTTCTTGTGCCCCCCCCGCCCAGCGGGTAAGGCTGCTGGGGGAGGGGGGGGAGGGGGGGGGGGGGCAGCGCTTCGTGAAGCACCAAAGCCAGCAGTAACCGAGTAAATAATCCTGAGGAGTAGGAGGAGGAGGAGGAGGAGGAGGAGGGAGGAGGAGGAGGAGGAGAGAAGGAGGAGGGAGGAGGAGGAGGAGGAGGGGGAGGAGGAGGAGGAGGAGGGGGAGGAGGGGGAAGGGGAGGGGGAGGAGGATGAGGAGGAGGAGGAGGAGGAGAAAGAGACCCATTCGGGCGTGCAGAGAGCTGCCCTGCGGGTGCCTTTTTCACGGCCGACTCCGCCCCCCCGGAGCGGCCACGAGGCTGCTCTGTAGGGCGGCGTCCTCTTGAGACCCCAGCCTGCTTTTTGCTCGGCCTGCGGCCGAGGGCGTCTAGGCTTCAGTCGGGCCTTTCCCCCTACAGGGGGAATTGTCGACGAAAAATGGAATTAAAAATACCCCCAGAATAATCATAAAATAGGCCAAAAATAGTCTGGGGACTATCTCCCGGGTATTTTTGTTGCCTTCCTGGGGCATTTGTGGGGTATTGTTATTTTTGTTCGTCGAACATCCTCCTCTAGGGGGACACGCCCGACAGAAGTCTAGGCCTCCAGGCAGCGTGCCAACTGCAAAGATCACAGCAGCTCTCGCCGCCCGGCCGGCTGGCCCTCCGCGGGCGCGGCCCAGCGGCCCGCGGCAGCCACTCACAAGGGATAGATCCACCAGCCTGGAACATACGGCAGATGAAAACAATTACTGAACACTCCCCCTCCCCCCCAAACTCAATGTTGGCACGCGCGGGGGAGACTGCGGTCGAAGTGCATCTCATCAGACCCACCGCCAACTTTGAACATTGGGGGGAGGCGTTGGCGTTGACGGATGAATGTGGCATGTGTTCGCTAATTTGCTCCGAGGCCTGTATCTCTATCCCTATACTGGGCATCTCCTCATCCTGGGCATTTTCCTGGGGTCCAGGGCTCAGGGTGCAATCCACATGGGCTTCTGCGCCTCGAAAACCAGTCCGTCTGATGATTCACGTCTTGCAGATTCGAACCTCGGAAATCCATCGAAACGGCATTTCAAATTGCACCCTTTGCCCTCCACCCAAAGAACATGTTCGGTCATCACGATGCCAATCCTATGGCTTCCCCTATTTTCTGAGGGCGCATCCCTAAGATTGTCATCGCCTTCTTGGCGTGCCAATCTTAGGGATAGGGATAGGTTCGAGGCCAGTAGGATATGTCGACCCCTACCCCGGGCCCCGTGGTGCTGTCGAGTGGACCCGGAACTTCGGGCCCGACCCTGGGAGATACGATGGGGGGGCGCGTCCATTCTCGACAAGGGTGCGCCCGAGTAGACCCTTAATGCGGGATGACGATTGATAAAAAATGGGGGGGAACGATTAAACAAATAGTTCCCTGCTATTTCTGCAGAATTTTCTGACTGGAAGAGAACGGTTTAAAACATAGTTCTCCCGCCCGCGGTCGGTTTTCTCTAATCGTCATCCCAGGCGCCGCCGCGTGAACACGACCCCCGGTCACTTATTAATCGTCATCCTCCATTAGTGGGCCCTGGAAACGACTGGGCCGTTTTTTACCGGTTCCGTTTTGCCGCTTTTGTGGCCGGTTCCGACGCCGTTTTTTACTGGTTCCGTCGCCGTTTTTTACCAGTTCCGGCTCCGGTTCCAATCCTGGAGCCGTTTTTTTTGGCCGTTTCCGGTCGCCGTTCTTTTGCCGCTTCCGCTTTCAAGGGACACTTTTTCGGAAACGGTGGGAAAACGGCCCTGCCGTTTCCGGGGCCCACTAAGAGTAGCCCCCTTGGGGTGTATCCCAGAGCTTCCCCCATTTTCTCAGCGGCCAGATCTTTCGGGCGGACCTCGGGGATGATGGGCCTGCCAACACTGGCGCTGCAGGCGACCGATCTGGACAAGCCTGGGAAGGTCTCTACAGTGACGGTTCAGCAGGGGCCCCGACCCCCCAGCAGGGCCCGGAGCTACACTGCCTCGCCGGCGAGCCGCGACGCCCCCCGCGAGGCGCCGCCCTCGCTGGGCGCGACCTCCGCCTCTGTGCTGGTTCGAGGCGCCAGCTGCCTTGGCCACGGGCCTCTCCGCGGGGCACGTCCTGTGGCTGGGGTCTCGGGGGCGGCTCCGGCCCGTGACCGCGAATTAGCGGGAAGAGAAAGGGCCCCAAAGGCTTCAAGAAGGGCCCCTGGTGGTTTCAAGAAGGGCCCCAAGGGCCCCAAGGACCTCAAGAGGCCCCTCGTGGCTTCAAAAGGGCCTCTTGCGGGCCTCTTTGGGGCCCCCGGTGGCTTCCAAAGGGGCCCTTTAGAGGCCCTTTGGAGGGCCCTGCTCTCCACCCCTGATTCAGGTCACCCCCCGAGGTCTCTCCCCGGAACCACCCGCACAAGCCCTGGCCGGGGTCTCGGGGCGAATCAGTCCGTGGAGGCGCGGGAGGGGCAGCGGGACGGTTGGGCTGCTGAAGTAAAGAGCGCTCCAGAAGCGACGGACCACCCCATCCAAACCCGAAGACACAAATTTCGGTTTGGGGGGGTACGGGTTCCGTATGTGCTTTTTCGTTTCCCGACGCCCCCCTAACTGGAAATGGAGAGCAGACGGGGGCCTTCGGGCCGGGTTTGGTTGGTCTGGTGGGTGGTGACTCGATGGCACCAGAAGAGAGCCTGGAAGCACGAGGAGGGCTAGAGGAACAACCACAGAATGACTTGAGAAACCGCGAGCCCCCTCCGAACCCCAAACAGTCCTCACTTCAGCGTACTGCCAATGTATCGGCCCCTTCCTTTTCCCCTGACCAGGGCGGACCAGGAGACCTCCAAGACGGCCCCACGAGACCTCCGCAGACATGCTCGCGTCGTCATACGAATCAGGACGGAAGGTTTCTGGCCGTTCTCGGTCTCTGGGGGCCTTCGCCGGGTCCCAGGACTGTCAGAAGACAACTCGGGATGAAAAACCAACTCTGGGAAGGGTTCGGGACTTCCGTGGACCCCGTTTTGAAAACATCAGGGCGTCGCATTCCTGGGCCCCCAAGTCCCCCCGCGTCGCGACTTTGTCGCAATGTCGACACCCTGAAGTCTAGTCCAGGGCCCTTCCCACGAACCGGTTTTCGGCACGAGCGGCTTTATAACGGCCCCGGGGCCTGGCGAGGGCCCCCCTCGTGAGGCCGAAAACTGCTGAAACGCTTCGGTCGGGCCTTTACTCGAGCCGCCATTGTCGCCAATACTGGAAATGCTCGGAAAGCCCTCGGCGAGGCGCAACTGCTGGAGAGGATCCCGAAAATGGAAAACCTTCGGGAACTCGCGAAATGCTCGAAAACCTTGTTTCAATTCACGGTGTGAGCATTTCTGGGCCCAAGACGGCCCCCCACAAATCCAGACCGATTCCCTGGGGAACTGATGCGCCCGGGATCTATCTCTGACTGCCGAAATCCAAGAACAACGCCAGCTTGGGAGCACGCCCGGGACCAAGACAACTCCACGGATCACTTCTGGGGCGCGTTCTCATGAAGGGGCCCTGGGACACACAAGTAAATACACACAAATAAAGGGATTCCCCATCTTTTCCCATATTGGTTTTTGTCTTCCCCCCACTTCCCATATAATCCCATATTCTCTGGGGAATCGACGATTTATTGTCTGTTTGCTTTTTCCCCTCCTGATCTCACCCGGAAGTCAGGGGGAATCCTGCCGTGGCGACTGGGGACCTCCAGGATGAGGTACGGCATCGGTACTTCCTCCTGCCCGAACTTGGAGGCCTTGGAAGCCCAAGTGCGAATGCTGCCTCTGTCTCTCGCGATGCCACCCATGACCAGCCACGCCAGCCCCATGATCATGGGTGTTATCGCGAGAGCGCGGATGGTTATCGCGAGAGCGCGAGAGCCCACACCAGGAGAGGGGTGGATGGCGTGGCTGGTCGACCAACCACGCCACCTACCCCTCTCTGCCGCCCCTGGTCACGCCACGATTTGCGCCGGTGCCGTCCCGGAGTCAGCGAGCCCGATCGGCATTCCAAGCCAGAGGCCTTGGAAACCCAAGTGCGAATCCTGTTTTTGTCTCTCGCGATACCACCCATATGACCAGCCACGCCGCCCACCTCTCTCTCTGCCCCCCCTTGGTCGCGCCACTAGTCGCGCCGGCGCCGTCCCGGAACCAGCCACGCCTGGCAGCATTCCAGGCTGGCTCTGGCGCACATCGTGACGTCACCGGCCCCGTCCCTCCCCTGGCCCACCCCCCTCTGTGCCACGCCAGGGGATGAAAACAAAGGCTCCACATAGCACCGTCCAAACCGTCCCCGTACCCACGGGCGCGGCCTCGGCCCAAGTGGCCGCTGCACCAACTTTGATGGGGACGTTTACAACGCACTGGGGATATCGTGGGGTTTATCCCCATCTTGGGGGGTGGTCTGGCGGGTGGAGGTACCTTGGCCCAGTGGTGGCGGGGATCGGATGGAAAGTGTTGGTCTGCCGACCTCGTGGGCGAAAAGCGTATGCGTATCCGCGGCTTCGCGGGCGAGGCCTTTTGGGCCGAACCCCGTCGGATACGGGGTGTTTTGTTCGCGGGTGCCCCGCGCGTAACGTATCCGTATAATGTCAGCTTGTGATTAACAAAAAGATGTGGGGGGGCGCGATTAAAACTAATGGTTCCTTTGCTCGGGCGAATCGCGGGTGGAACGCTCGCCTGCTTGAAACGCACGGCGGCTGCGCTAGTGATTCGCGCCGACGCCTGGGCGACTGCAAAGAGGGCGACAGGCGCAACGCAAACGATGCCGCTTCAGCGGAAGGGGACAGCATCGCCTCCGATATAGCGGGGCGGTTGGGTCCAAATGGGTACGGACACGAGAGCAACAGGCGGCGGGGGAAGGGACGCCTCGGCTGGCGGGCGGTGCCGACAAGGCTGCAAACAAGAAGGGGGAGCGAGAGGGAGGAACGCAAGAGGCAGGCGGAAACGGCTCCTCCTTTTCGCTCTCCATGCCCCCACCCCCTCCTCTACAGCCTCCTACAACGACGACGACGGCGACGACGACGACGGCGGCGACGTACCGACGACGACAAAAACGACGTCGACGTCGACTGTGACGGCGAACGATGACGTACTGCGGATGCTCCATGGAAAGGGGGGCGGGGGCGATGCGCACGTCCGCCGCAGGTCGTCGTCGACGACGACGACGACGACGACGACGACGACGACTGCGGCGACGACGACGACGAGGACGGACGACGACGGACTACGACGCACTGCGGATGCCCTGGCTGCAGCCGACGACAAAAACGACGACGGCGACGACGAGGACGAGGACGGGGACGACGCCGACGCACTGCGGATGCCCTCAGGAGGGACAGGGGAGGCTGCGTAGTCGACGACGACAACGACGACGACAACGACGACGACGACGAAGACGACGACGACGACGATTACAACGCGACGACTGCGGCGACGACGACGACGTCGATGACAACGACGCCGACGGCGACGGCGAGTGTGATGGCGACGACGACGAAGACGAGGACGAGGACGAGGACGAGAACGATGACGAAAACGAGGACGAAGACGAGGCCGAAGACGACTACACAAACAACGCCTTGACAACGACGGGGGCGACGACAACGCCCTGCGGATGCCCCCAGGCGGGTGAGACCCGGCCCGCTGTAGCCGACGACGACGATGAGAACGACGACGGCGACGACGACGACTGTGGCATGTCAGTGATCAGCCTGAAAGGAAGAAACACTTCTCCTCGGGTGTATACGATCCCTGAAACAACTTCTATACTAAGGGCATTCGTTTTGAGGCTGCCGTGCATTGGGGTACACGACCCCCGCCCGCGACGACCCCCTGGCGCACAATTAAAAATTTGCTTCGCGCCCCGCGGGAACTGTTCATCACGCCGGGGAGGGGAGGGTCATTTGCTAACCACACGATGAAAGTACGACCGCGTATCCGCAGGATCGCGCGCAGGAATCCACACAGCGACCCGAAAACCTCCACGACGGCCAAGAGCTGGAGGGGGCCAGCGGCCCGAGCTCAAACCGGCCGGCCCAGACCCCTCCCAAGGCCCACGTGGCGCAGATTTTCATCACAGACCCGCTTCTCAGGCTTCCCAGCGGGGCCCGAAAACGGCCCCCTGACAAAAAGAATTATTCACTGCGTGGGGATCCCCATATGTGCATCTCCTTGCTGGCGCTCCCTTGGTGGTGGGACTCGGTGAGGACGAATCTGGATTTAAGTGTGACTGAGCTGCCTCTCTCTCTCTCTCTCTGCTCTCTCTCTCTCTCTCTCTCTGCCCTCTCTCTGTCTCTGCCTCTCTTTCCCTGCCTCTCTCTCTCTCTCTGCCCCTCTCTCTGCCTCTCTCTCTCTGCCTCTCTCTCTCTCTCTGCCTCTCTCTCTGTGCCTCTCTCTCTGCCTCTATCTCTGCCTCTCTCTCTCTCTCTCCTCTCTCTCTTCTCTCTATTCTCTCTCTGCTCTCTCCTCTCTCTCTCACTCTCCCTCTCTCTCTCTCTCGCTCTCTCTCTTCTCTTCTCTTCTCTTCTCTCTCTCTCTCTATCTCTCTCTCTCTCTTTCTCTCTCTATCTCTCTCTCTCTCTCTCTCTCTCTCTCTCTCTCTCTCTCTCTCTCTCTCTCTCTTTCGCTCTCTCGCTCTCTCTTGCTCTCTCTCGCTCTCTGTCGCTCTCTCTCGCTCTCTCTCTCTCTCTCTCTCTCTCTCGCTCTCACTCGCTCTCTCTCGCTCTCTCTCGCTCTCCCTCGCTCTCTCCCGCTCTCTCTCTCTCTCTCTCTGCTCTCTCTCTCTCTCGTCTCTCGCTCTCTCTCTCTCTCTCTATCTCTCTCTTCTCTTCTCTTCGCTCTCTCTCTCTCTCTCTCTCTCTCTCTTTCTCTCTCTCTCTCTCTCTCTCTCTCTCTCTTCTCTCTCTCTCTCTCTCTCTCTCTCTCTCTCTCCCCCCCCCTCTCTCTCCACTTTCTCTCTCTCTCTCTCTCTCTCTCTCTCACCTAGACCGTCTGATCCAAAACCTAGACTCAGAGCTGGCGCGACGTGCAAACCGAGCCAAAGCTGAACGCATCAAGATCTGGGCTGAGGGTGTCCGCGAGCCAAGCGGGCGAAAGGCGGCCATATACGCACGGGCTGCCGACTGCTCGCCCACGGCGTATCTCCGCGCGCCTACCACTCCCGACGATGCACAGCTCCACTGCGACACCACCGCCTTCAACCCTGACCAAGCTAGCACGGACGATAGTGATGCCGACACCGACGCCGGCGGCTTCAGCCCCAGCGACGGTAGTTCGCTCGACACGGACAACGACGACGGCCACACTCGTGACCCACCACCTGCCCAGGTTCCCGACGCCCTCCCCGCCAACGCTATTGTTGCCAACACCAAAGACATGCTTAAGCTCATGGTCGACACCTGGGAGCCCATCTTGGGCAGGTACCGCGCTCGCGCGGGCCATGACGCCGAAGCTATGCCGACGTGGGCGGACTTCTACGACGAATACCGACAAGAGCTGCCTACGCCATCACCAGCAGCCCCTTTCCACCTCACCGACGACCAACTCATCCACTTCATTCGCACCCGTTCACCGCGCCGCGCGGGGGGACTCGACGGCTGGACAACTAAGGAGGCTAAGGAGTTACCCGACGACATCCTTCGCCTCTTCGCCAGCGTCTTACGTGCTATGCAACGCACTGGCACCATCCCCGAGCCCCTCCTGCACGTGCCAAACCCGTGCCTCCGAAAAGGCCGAGGGGAACTCCCGACGGACCAACGACTTCTCTCGGTTCTTTCCGTATGGATGTATGCGTGGGAAGCGCCAGCCTACCGTAGCCTCACGACCTGGCGGCAAGGATGGACCCATGCCACGAGCTTCGGCGCTGTTCCCAAAGCCACCATTGGGGATGTCAGCACCTCTCTCGCCCTGCGCATCGAACACGCCAGGACTTTACTCCTCCCCTTAGCTGGAGCTGCCCTTGACCGACAGAAGTGCTTCGACTACCTCATCACGGACATCTGTCTAAACCTTGCGCTGCACGCGGGGTGTCCACAAGACATCGTTACTGTCCGCCGAAATTTCTACAGACACCACAAACGCTACATCCGCATGAACGGAGCGTACTCCAGGGACCTGGCCAGGACAAACGGTCACCTCCAGGGCAGCTCGTGGTCCCTGGATGACATCAAGCTGCTCATGTGCGTGTGGACAAAGAGGCAGCACCGATACGTTCCTCGATCACTCAGCACTACCTTCGTTGACGACAGCAACTCCACTACCCACACCGCTTCTGAGCTGCAGAAATCTCTTGACGAAACCGCCAAGTTTGACCGATTCTCAGGTCAACGCATTCACCCTGGTAAAGTGGCAGGGTGGGCGCTCACCGACGAGCTTCACGCCGCCGTTACCCAGCTCACGCTGGCGGATCGCCCCCTACGTGTGGTCGATTCCTTCAAGCTCGTCGGGAGTTACATCAACGCTGAGGCAGCGCCGGCTCCAGCCGCGCTCAACCTCACGGCCACCGCAGACGCCCGTGCACGGAGGGCGACTATTCGCCTGCCGCGCATTGGCAAGCTCCCGTCGCCGATGCTTATCAAGGCGCGGCACGCCCGATCCCTGGCTGCCAGCGTCTGCACCACGGGCACCGACATTCAAGCACCATCAGGCCCAGCCAAGACTGCCTACAACCACGCCCTCAAGGCGGCTATCCGCCCCAAGGGGAACAAGTGGGTCGAGTTCTGGACTCTCATGGCCGTGTGCGTGCCGGGACACGCCCTTGAGATCGACGCCATCACGCAGCGTGAAGCATTCCTGTGCCTGCGGCGACAGGTTAACCGCGACGCTACACTCTGCGGGCTCGCCAGAGACCTCCAACACCACGTCCAGACCCTGTTTGGTGGAGGACCCGTCGGGCGACTCGTCCAGTCGCTACAGCAGCTCCGATGGACCTGGCCCACATTTGGCATCATGTACGACGACTGGGGCTGCCCGATCAGCTGGCTGAATCTACCCCAAAACGCCTTCCTGCACATGCTGCGGGCCTCACAACGCAGGGCATTTCTGCGGAAGATCAAGCCACGGCGACACGACCTTGGCTACCTCGCCTCTGTCAGACAGGGCCTTGACCTCTTCGCCAGCACGTGGCTCGCGCGAACTAAAGGAGCAGCCAAATGCACTGCCTGGCAGCTGGCGCTCCTCCTGAACTACCTGTCGGGCGGGGACCACACCCAACAGCGACGATCCCGATCAAACACGTCGGCAGACCCCAGCCCCATGTGCCGCTACTGCGACGAGGAAGAGGAAACTCAGGAGCACACTGTCCGCGACTGTAAGTGCTGGGCCCGAGAAAGACTCCCTCTCACCACCCTCATCAGTGACGACCAGTGGGCCCGTCTTCCGCCGCACACAAGACACTGCGGGCTCTTCGACGAAGACCCAGCCCTCCTCGACCTGCAGGCCGACCTCGCGA
>CAUYUJ010012459.1:207799-260299 GCA_963575745.1 Prorocentrum cordatum | reverse complement strand
CGGCGGCGGCCGACGACGCGCGCGGCCCCCCACGGCGGCCGGGGGCCCCGCGGGCACGACGAGGCCGACGGCGCCCCGCGCCGGCGCGGCAGCAGCAAGCCCGGCGACGGCGGCGACGACGACGACGGGCGGCGGCTGCGCGCGGCCGCCGCGGCGGCGCGCGCCGCGCCGCGCCGAGAGGGGCGGCCCCGCCTCGGCCCGCGGCCGCGGCCCTGCCACGCCTCCGAGGTGGTCAGCTCCTGCAGGCGCCCGGCCACGCCCGCGCCCATCGGCCGCCGCGGCGGGGCGCGCGGCCGCGGCGAGCCCGCGGGCCGGCGCGGCGAGCCCGGCGGGCGCCCGGCGGCTCGGAGGCGCCCGCGCGACGTCGAGGCGCGGGCTCGCCGCCTCCTCTCCTCCTCCTCCTCCTCCTCCTCCTCCTTCTTCTCCTCCTCCTCCTCTCCTCTCCCTCTCTCCTCCTCTCCGCCCGCAGTGCGTCCGGAGCACGAAACCAGGGCGTCCAAGCTGACCTTCCACAGCGCTAGGAAAATACCACTCCCCACCTATATATATATATATTAATTATATAATAATTTTATTATTTATTTATGCATTTATTAGCATTTTATATCTATATATATATATATCTATATATATATATATATATCTATATCTATCTATCTATCTATCTATCTATATATCTATCAATCTATCTATCTATCTATATATATATATATATCTATATATCTATATATATATATATATATATCTAGCTATCTATATCTATCTATCTATCTATATATCTATATATCTATATATCTATCTATCTATCTATTTATTGATTCATTCATTCATTCATTCGTTTATTTATTTATTTATTTATTGATTTATTTATGGATTTATTTATTTATTTATTTATTTGTTTATTTATTTGTGTATGTATTTATTTATTTATGTACGTATGTATTTATGTATTTCTTTAGTTATGTATGTATGTATTTATTCATTTATTTATTTATATACACACATATATATATGTGTGTATATATATACATATATATAAAGATATACATACATATATATATATATATATATATAGACCACTCGGGACTGCTCGAAACCTCGACTGGAGTTCTGTGTTCAGCCCTCCTGGAAGGTCAAGGCTCGCTGACCGATCACGGCCCCGTGCGCCCGCACACGCGAAACCAGGGCATCCCAAATCCCTCGGAACCAGCTGTTTTCTCCAGGCGGCGGCCAGAGAAAGCTGCCCCAAAACATTCCCGGAAGAAGCCAGGATAGAAGCCACATCAGCTGGCAGAGCCCGCCACAGACCCGGACAAGGACCCGAATCCTAGGGTGCAGCGAACAAAAACAGCCAGCTGCATTTCTGGTGCGGACCCCTGGTCAGAAACACACTCAGGTGCACCTCTCTGCTGAGGCTTTTTTTTTACCACTTTGTTTTTTTGTTAAACCATCAGCGCTGACGCCCGTGACCAGCCCCGCCCGCCCCCCCCGTCCACCCCTCCCTGGTCACGACACGACTCGCGCTGGCGCCGTGTGGGAAGTGGCCAGTCCTGAGCCTTCCAAGACGGCGCCGGCGCGAATCGCGACCAGACCGCAGCCGCCCCCTTCCCCCGGTCACGCCCGTCATCGCCAGGGGATGTATAAAAAAAGCTCTCTTGAAGGCGCCCAGGGCCCACCCTCGTGGCCCGCGTCTCGGCAGGCCTTGGGTACAGTAGGGGCCCGACCACAAGAAACACTCCACAAGAAACCCAACCCTGAGACCCCAGGACGTCCACTGTTTTTTGATGGGGATCCAGATGTCTGAGGACGCTCCAGACCTGGCAAGCTGGCCTCGCTGGCCTCCTCCTCCTCCTCCTCCTCCTCCTCCTCTCTCCTCCTTCCTCCTCCTCCACCCTCCCCTCCCCCTTCACCTTCCTCTGCCCTCCTCCTCCTCTCCTCCTGCTCCTCCTCCTCCTTCTCCTCCCCCTCCTCCTCCTCCTCCTCTCCTCCTCCTGTCTCTTGTTTCTTCCCCGGGTGTCCTCGTATAGACGTAATACTTATTGTTAAACCGTTTTCTTCCTCTTCTTCCTCAACCGTCTCCTCTTCTCCTCCTCCGGTTTCCTCTCCTTCTTCCCATCCCCTGTCCTCCTCCTCCTCCTCCTCCTGTCCTCTTCCTCCTCCTGCTCCTGCTCCTCCTCCCCTCCTCCTCCTCCTCTTCTCCTCCTCCCTCTTCTCTCCTCGTCCTCCAACTACTCCTCCTCCTCCCCCGAGGCCACCTCTTGCCTTCTACCCCTCCCCCTCCTCTCCTCCTCCTCCTCCTCCCTCCTCCTCCTCCTCCTCCTGCTCCTCCTCCTCTCCTCCTCCTCCTACCTCCTCCTCACTCTCCTCCTCCTCCTCCTCGCGCCTCTCCTCATCTGTTTAATCCTCTCCTCTCCTCTCCTCTCCTCTCCTCTCTCGTCCTCTCCTCTCCTCTCTTTTTCTCCCTACCTCCTCCTCCTCCTCCTCCTCCTCCTCCTCCTCCTCCTCCTCCTGGGCTGGGATCAGCTCCACCCCCGGCAGCTGCGCTGGCTGCCGAAGAGCTACAAGGAGCGTTTCCTGGACGTGCTGAGGTGCTGGGAGCTTTCGCCCGGCGAGAGCTCCCTTTGGCTCATGCTCATCGCTTTCTTGCCCAAGGCGGGGCTCCTCCTCGGATCCTCCTCCTCCTCCTCCTCCTCCTCCTCCTCCTCCTCCTCCTCCTCCTCCGGTCGAGGATGCGCCAGCCGCTGGTCGCGGAGTGGGAGCGCAGGCTTGAGGGCAGCTTCTACTGGGGCGGCGCTGACAGGACGTGTGATCGCGCTGGTCACGTCCACAACTTGCTGGCCGCGTTCTGCGCCCAGCAGGACGGCATGGCGGCGGGCACCGCGGCCCTCGACCTCGGCAAGTACTACGAGTACGTCTCCCACAACATCTTGCTGAGGGAAGCGCGGGCCACGCGCTTCCCGCTGCCGCTGCTGAAGGCTCTGTGCTGCGCCTACCGCCTGCCGAGGCGCGCGAGGTTCGCGGGCGCCCTCGGCATCACCATCCGCGCCAATGGCACGATTGCCGCAGGATGCTCCTGCGCGCTCGGGCTCGCGAAGCTGATGGTCCACACCCTCTTGGTGGAGCAAGCGCGGCGCTTCCCCTTGGTGCGGTCGCAGTCGCTGGTGAACGACCAGCTGCTGCAGGCGCTCGGCACCGTGGATCTTGTTGCCGCTCAGCTGCCCGCCGCCCTGGCCTTTGTGGTAGAAGGCTTGCAGGCCCGGAAATTGAAGGTCAACTGGGGCAAGACGGGTTGGCTCACGGCCGACAGTGCGCTCGCTGCCCGACTCGAGGCCGCTTGGGCCGGCGAGATTGAGCAGAGCCGAGGGTTGCGATGCCTCGGCGGTGACGGCTCTGACGGCGTCAGGAGGTCCGTTGTCGAGCAGGACAAACGCCTGGCTAAGGCGCGGGTTGCTGCCCAGCATGTCCATGTTCTTCGGGAAGCCGGCGCAGCCGTGGAGCGCATCCACCGCGGATCCCCCACCGCCACTGCGATTTGGGGCTCGGCCGTCACGGGGCTGGCCGACAACAAGCTCCATGGGCTACGGGTCGGCGCCCTTCGTTCGGAAGGTCGACTTCCCGCAGGTGCCAACGTTGGACTCAGGCTCCGATCGATGTACAAAGCCTTATGGAGGGACCCCGCGGTCGTCCACGTTGGGGAGGTCATGCATGCGTGGGCCATGTGTGTCGAGACCTCCCTTCCAGCCCTCTCGGTCTTGGAAGCGGTGCTTGAGCAGTCTCGCGGCATTCTGAAGTCCAGGGCCCCCTGGAGTCAGTGCAGCAACCCTGCCCAGGCCCTCCACCTCGTGCTTGCCAGAATAGGGGCCAGCATGAGGTCAGCCACGGAACTTGTCGGGCCAGGCGGAGAGGTGGTCGACCTCAGGTTTTTCTCCCCCGGTAGGGCGGTGGCGGCGGTGAAATACATGGCAGTCGCTGCCAACGATATTGTGTCCATCAGTAAATATAAGTGCTGGCGCTCTGTTCTGAATTGGAGACCTCTTGATAAAATCTTGTTCGGGAAGCCGGGGCTGGGACTCAGTCGGCACGGCAGGAACCTTGTTCGCAGCCTGGTCTCGGGGACCCACTGGCCTCAAGCGCGTTTGCACCGCCGCGGGCGGTCTATCTCGGACCAGTGCAAACTGTGTGGCTGTGTAGGCACTCTCTTCCATAGGGGGTTCGACTGCCCGTGCTCTGCTGGCCCCAGGCGCACGGACATGCCTAATTCGCTTGGTGTCGCAGCCAGCAGAGTGAGCAAGCTGGGTGCTGACGAGGCCGAGCTTTTCTCGCGTTGCCTCCCCCCCTCCCCCGGGAACTGTTTTGGCCGACCTGAGGCTCCTGAGGAGCACTGGGTCAGGTTTGTGGGCGCCCATCCTGGGTGGCTCTGGGGGGGGCCATCTTCGTGGACGGATCGGCCTTCAGCACTAAGCACGGTTCTTGTAGACGCGCGGGCTGGGCGGCCGTGCAGGCGGACCAAGCCGGCAATTTTGTTGCTTGCATGTATGGGGTGGTTCCGAGGGCTTGGGGGCCCGAGCAGTGGGCGCGGGGCGGGGAGGATTACGCGTTTCACATGTTGGCTCGGTTTTCGGAGCCTCCGTCCGAAGGTAATTCAGGCGTGCCGCTTGAAGTGTTCAGTGATTGTGCTGGCTCTGTGGGTTGCGCCATTAATTCGTCCAAAGCTTTGGACCCCAGGAACGAGCGGCGCCACCTTTGGAAGCTCTGGTGGGACAAGGTTGGTTCTTCTGCCACGGTCGCGAAGGTCAAAGCCCATCGGAGCGTCCAGGATGCCACGTCTTTCGAAGACTTGTGGAAGCTGCGGGGCAATCGCCTCGCGGATGAGTGGGCCAAGAAAGGGGCTCAGCTTTGGGACGTGGCCCCGGAGCAAGAACTTTTTGCGGGGGCCTGCGAGCGCAGGGCCGAGGACGCGGCCGCGTGGATGGGGAGGGTCCATGAGTGGCTCCACCAGTCTGGCCACCAGGATTCCGAAGGATTCGGCGGTTCGGCCGATGTCGTCCTGGATCTAGAACTGGAAGTTTCGAGCCTCAGCCCTGACGAGGCCAGCGAGTGGGAAAGGCATTGCGAGCAGCGGTCGCAGCTCCAGTCTCGCATAGGCCTCCCGCCCGAGCTTTATCCCGGCTCGGCCACCAGCGCGGCGCCCGCGGCGGCGACCAGGGCTGCCGCCGGGAGCGGCTGCAGCGCGCTGCGCCCGTGGCTTTTTCAAGGTCATGAGATCGTTCAGGCTGCGGTGCACGGCTCCGTCGGTGAGCCTCCTGTTCTGTTTTGCACAGGTTGTGGCGGCAGCGTGCAGCAAAAAATCAGGCCTGATTCTGGGCTGGCCACGATTTGCAAGGGCAATCGGCATCCAGGGCTGGCCACGCAGAGGAGCAGGCTCCGGCGAGGCCTGCATCCTAATTCTTATTGAGTTTCGCTGGATGCGATGGAGCTCGCTCCATGCTTTAAATCAGCTTAAATCACCTCCTCCTCCTCCTCCTCCTCCTCCTCCTCCTCCTCCTCCTCCCCTCCCCTCCTCCCCCCCCCTCCTTCCCCCTCCTCCTCCTCCTCCTCCTCCTCCCTCCTCCCCCTCCTCCTCCCCCACCTCCTGCTCCTCCTCCTCGTCCTCCTCCCTCCTCCTCCTCCTCCTCCTCCTCCTCCCCCCCCTCCCCCCCCCTCCTCCTCATCCCATCTTCGCCCAACTTAAGCCCAACAGGGCCCACATCATCAGGTAGTACCGGTCGCAATGTTGCGTCCATAGTAGCGGGTCCAAGGACATGGCGGAAAGTAAAGGTAAAAATGTCCGTTAAGCAATGTGGAAAGGAAAGATGCGTTGCATGGCAATACGCGCGCGGGGCCCGCGCGCGATCTTTCCAATCCGAAATAGCCATGGTCAACTATCTGCGCAAGCAAGGTTCAACATGTACATGAACGGCGGCAGGGAGCGCAGGGCAACGACTCCCACCGCGGCGGCCCGGCCGCAGCGGCCGGCCGGGGCCGACGGAGCACCATCGGGGCCTCACGTTCCCGACGGCGCCGAATTCGGGCGGGCGCGGGCGCGAGGCTCTCATAGCCGCCAGCAGCCCCGCCTGCCACGTGGAGCGCACCATGCGGCCATGGGCCGAGGGTGTCAAATAATGCGGGCGCGAGGCTCTCACAGCCGCCAGCAGCCCCGCCTGCCACGTGATGCGCGCCATGCGGCCACGGGCCGAGGGTGCATGCGTCTGCGCCCGCGTAGCCACCAGAGCGCCATGGGCGCATGGACGTCTGGGGCTTACCAGTGCCATCTGCCGCCGCGGCGCCATTGATCGCGGTCGTCGCAACGGCGATCTGCCCAGCTGTCATAACCGCCCTTGCCACGGTTGTCTTTGCCCGGTCCTTTGCTTCCGGCGCGGCTGGAGGTGCCCCTCCACGCACTCCAGGCGCGGTTCAATGGGGGGTCGGATTTGCCTCCGTGCGCGCCATGGGCGCTGGTCGGGCTCGGGGTTGACCTGCTGGGAAGATGACGACGCGGCGCCACTGTGCCCAGACTGGCGGATGTCCGTGTAACGGCGCGGACGTACCGAGGAAAGGGATGCTGTGCGACTGCCCCCCTTCTCTCGGGGTCGCTTGCCCTTCCCCGTCTCCGCGGCTTCTGGGGGCGGCGGGGCAGCGCCACTCGACGCGCTGCCCTCGCCGTCACCCGCGCGCGGGAATGCAGCCGCTCTGAACGCAGCCGCTCGGCCCCCTGGCATAGATGAGGCGCTGAGCGGACGCTCGCGGCTGATGGAACGGGCGGCCCGGGCTGCGGTTGCCAGGGGCTGGCGACGCCGTGCTCCTCGTGCCATGGGCACGCGTGAGGTGGGGCGCTCCTCGTCTGACTCGGGTGGCGCCACCCCATGCTGTTGCCGCATGTTCAATGCGTACACCGCAGCCTCGTACACGTGCAGCGGCCACAGCTCGACTGCTGCGTGCTGGAATGTGTCCAGCGTGGCTCGCTGGCCACGTCTGATCGCTGTGGCGTGCGACTGTAGCAAGTACTGCATGCACGCCTCGATCCTGTGCGCTTCAGTGGAGACTTGTGGTAGATCTGATCGGTTTCTATAGATGTCCCTGTGCGCCAGCTCCAGCATCTCGCGGCGCGCCTTCAGGATGTTGAGCTCGCGCACCAAAATTGGGCGGAACTGGCCCACTTCCGTGAGATGAGCGCGCATGGCGCGTTCATCTGCGCTGTCCGCATCAATCTGCGCCCAATCGAAGTCTTTGGTCAGTTCGACGGCCACCCTGTAGGCCTGTTCTGACATCCACTTCGTTGACGTTGAAGAGGTCCGGGTCGTAGACGGTGAACTCGGGCGGCTCGTGCCACATGTTGCGAATCTGTACCTCACAGGAGGCGAGGGCATCCGCCTGGTGATATTCCACAGGCTCATCCTGTGCTGCGAAGTATGTAACGAGCTCGTGAGCCGCCCTTGTGATGCGGTACTGGTCCATGGGTAGCCTGAGATCAGCTTGGTGAATGTTCTGGGGAGTCACGCGGGAGCTGTTTCGTCTGCGCATGGCGCGACCTCCGAAAGCTCTCGGTACGCCCTCTGATCGAACTCGACGTCGACGATTCGATCTGCCACGCCTGCCGGGGGCATGAGGTGGCGGCCGTGCCGAGGCGGGGCGGCGTGCCCGCACGTCCCGAACATGTTATGTTTCCTCTTCTTCTTCCTCTATACCGGCCGATTCCTCCTTCGCCGACCAGTGGACTTCTATTTCCCCCTGGATTTCCTGCCGAAGCTGATTGAGCCCCAGCGGCAGGCGCCCGCGATTGGCATGACACCAACAAGGCCAGCCAGCGGATGGATCAGCACCGCCACGCGCCTCGGGGTCTGTGGTGTCCCAGTCAAAGATGCCAAGGGCGTCCATCTCTGTGCTGAAATCAGACTGGCCCACCTGTCTCGACACGTACGCCCACCACATCCTCGTCGGGAAGGTCGCCCTGTTGCCAGTGGGTTTCCACCCAAAATACTCTTGGCACGGCGACCACCGACGGGACAATTTGTGCCCTTTGA
Source organism: Prorocentrum cordatum (assembly GCA_963575745.1). Classification (NCBI taxonomy): domain Eukaryota; class Dinophyceae; order Prorocentrales; family Prorocentraceae; genus Prorocentrum; species Prorocentrum cordatum. The sequence goes on along the minus strand of CAUYUJ010012459.1, from coordinate 252,239 downwards.
CCTCGCGCGCCGCGTTGCCATGGGCAGGGCGCTTGTCATTCGGTGATGCCGGAATCCAAGCGAACGCGGATCTTTCAGCCGAGAGAGTGGCTGCCTTTCCCGCCATGGCAGCGTGATAGCGTAATAGCGCGCCCTCGGAGGTGCCGATTTTCCCATTGTCCCGCCATCTTGCTTGTGTACGATCCGAGTTATGTATCATAGCTGCCCGTGTCCGTTGCCTGCCACCTCTGCGCTCATGGAGCGGGTTCGTAGGCCTCGGATCTTTCATCACTCTGGCAGTCATCCAGTCCATCGCAGGCCGAAAATTGTTGGGATGGTACGGTAGCGCCTCGTAGATGATGTCGTCCCAGCATTCTGAACAACCCATCATACCGTATCTGGATTTGTGTCCCATGTGGCAAACAAGGCATACGTCATCATGCCAGCCAGGCGGCTGCCTGATTTCCGCCCAACGCAGCATCCATCCGGTCCTCCCAGTAGCCGGCTCGCATGCACTGATTGGGCTCCAGGACATCGACGCAGCCTGTCCTGTGCTTGGGCGCGACCTGAACCATGGTCAGACGTCGGTCTTAGGTGACGCGCCACGATATCTTACTGCCAGGGGACTCGGATAAGGCGAAGATCTGCCATATGTTATTCCGGTGCAGGATGTTGGACACACGGAAGTCAAACGCCGATCTGCTAGTATTCGAGACGCCGTCTTGGCGAAGGAAAGTCGGGAAGTCGGTTGCTTGTTCAAGGCGGACCCGTTCGGCATCTCGACAAACCAGCGCTTGTGCTTCCTGAAAGCTTAATGTCTCGAATACGTCCTCTGGCGCCAGCGCCTCAAGATCATGGATCTTTGACGCATGCGGAGAAAGCGCAACGGTGTAAGCCACAGTGTTGAATTGTCTGATTCCTGTAGCTTCGTCGTACGAGGGAGCCACCCGCCCATTCTGACTGCGTCGAACGTCGGCGGCGGTCAATGGTATAAGCAGGGCTCCGTGTTTCCTGCGCATGCTGGGATCGCGCCGCACGTTCCGAAGGTGCGGACTGATGACCCTCAGCGAATCGCCGTACACAGCTCTGATGAGAGTGGTCGTGTCGTTGGAACCTAGAATATCTTGTCCGTCTCACCCTCCGCCAGGGACGCGTCTGCGTCTCCATCGACCTCGGATGCTCCGACACCTGTGCGGAGAACTTCGGCGAAGCTGTCATCCCAGTCCATGAGACGGGATGTAGGGCCTTCATCTGATGCGTCCATTTCAACTCCCAGCATTTGGACATCCTGCGGGTCAGGCACGGAAGCCGCGCTTGCCCACGGGCGGTCAAAGCCGACGCCCGTTAGCATCTTTATCAGCACATACACATCCACCCATCCGCCCGAGCTCAGCACATGGGCCGAGCTGTGGCGAAGGAGGTGACTGATCAGCCCGGCAAGACGGAGAGCCCCACTGCGTCCCACTTCGCTCGCGGTTGCGTAGAGCTTTGGGCGTAAGCGGGGATGCAAGGGCACCACCGCATGGTCTGGCCCAGGCAGGTTGCGGCTCTCGATCGAGTTGTATCGGGCTCGTAGGTATCTATCCACTCTGGATCGCTCGGCAAACGCCGGATGTAGTCCAGGAGCGGGTCGGCCACGAAATCCGCGTAGGTGGAGAGCCTGTCGCTGATAAGTGCTCGGCCCAGCCGTTGGCTGGGTAGCGCAGGCCAATTGTAGTGAAGTTCGTGTATGAGACGTGCTCGTGCTGGGGTTAATGCTGTGAAGTTTTCTCGCATGTATTCTGGCTTTACCAGCAACGGAACGCGTCCACTGTGATCGTGGAACCCTTCATAGGTCAGCTCGTCGTGTTCGGGTCCAAAACTCAAAAGATCATCAAAACGATCTCGCCGCGTCCATGGCTTCCCAAGCTCTTCTTCTGATATATTCTTGCCTTTGGGAAACGGCAGCGTATCGTCTATTAAGAAGTGGTCCTTACCGAAAAAGAGACCCATCATGAACGATGTATGGTCGGGTCGCGGGATCGATTTGAATGACCGCGACAACAGCATGGCCGGTCGCTTTCACGGACACTTCTCCTTCGACTGACATGGTGTCAGCATGATTTTCTTCGTGTGCATCCGCAGGTTGTCCTTTTTCGTTGTCCTGGTCGGATGTGGACTCGTCGGAGCTCCCTTCGAGGCTAACCTCTTGGATCTGTTGTTCGCACCACCTGTCGTACTCTTTTTTTTCGTTTTCAACGACTTCGGGTGGTGCCCCTGCGCCATGGGCGTCTGCCGATCGGCTATATATGCGATGCCTCGGCGGGCATCGATCCAAATGCACGGCTGCCCTCGGCATCGATTGACAGCGGCCGCATCGACGTGCAAGATAAATCTTCGAGCCTTGATAAACAGCCATCTTTGTTGTTCTGAAGCAGCCAATCGCCGTGCAAATGTAGATCTGATCAATGCGGGATGCGGCAGGTGATGCAGTCACGCTTACCTTGCGCATGGACACTAGCCTGGCCTCGGGGAGAGGCGGAGGCAGAAAGTCTGGCGCTCCCTGGCGGGGATCTCTGCGCCCCCCAAGAGGCGCCCCGCTAGGGAACTCAAAGCGTGGAGGCTTGCGATCTGCAAGAAATGGGCGCTTGAATCCAGCATGCCCAATGTTGCCCCAGCCAGAGCGTCGTCCTCCTGATCGGGATTCGCGCCATTCTTTTGCCGCATTCTGGATCATTGCCTCGCGGCCCCCCCGGCGCACAACGCTTTTGAACCTCGGCGGCCCATGGGGCTCAATACTGCCTGGGACATGGCCCGTGTCAGGCTGATCAGATCGCCCTTTTGTTTCCTCGTCTTCTTGTTGCGGAAGAGCATCCAGTCATTGACTGAGATCCTAGGCATGGATTCATCCATGTCCATCGTCCTCAGATTTGGGCGTTCTCGTTGCAGTCCGGCTAGCTTGAATGGAGTAGTGATATCCCGAAAGCCCTGGGCTACGAGGATGGGCGCGTCAAACTGTTCGGTGATAAGCTGTTCAGAAAATAGCTCACGATGAGTCCAGTCCCCCAGATCCAGGAATTGTAGACGTCTCCTCCTTAGCTCCTTGAACTCGGTGGCGATATCCCTCTGCTTCGTCGAGTAAAACCGGCTCCACGCCTGTCTCTTCACGGCTGCCTTGTCGAAGTCTATTCGAGGCTTCTCCAGCAGGAGCTGACCGGTTACCTCGTTCTCAATCTTCCACGGCGCAGTCTCTTCCTCCGGAGCAGGAGTGGGGTCGACGAGCGCCTTGAAGTCCACCTCGTAGTGGCGCGAATGTTGCGGGTGGAACACCCAGGTCTGTAGTTGGTTGGCCTGACTGGGGGTCATGAAATACAGTCGTAGCGACAGCCTAACACAAAGCAGCTTGGGAGGGCCCTGCCGCCCCTGTCCAGGCACGACGCATCCTCAACGTTGGGTGCGGCGCTCGCGTCGGCGGTGGCCCGCTCGCCCGCGCGCGGCGAGCGGCGCCCTCCTCCGACGCCGATCGCACGGGCACGCGCACCCAGACAGGGCGGTGAGGGTGGGCAAGACGACGCGCGCAAGGCGGCCGCGCGCGACCCGCTTGCGCCCGCTTGCGCCCCACAATATGGTCAACCTGCGCGCACGGAGGGCCCGCGAGCGGCGCGGGCCCCCCCCCCATGCGCCCCGGCCCCCCCCGGCATGGCTGCTGTTGCGCGGGCAATGCCAACCGCCAGGCAGAACCGCGCTCACGCGCCAGGGCTGCGTCGTGCGCCACCCCCGCTGCTGGACGGGCGCATCCGCGCGCGCTAACCCAGCGCCGCGCGCGCCTGACGCACGGCCCCCCGCGCCCTTTGTGAGCGCGCACAACCACGAGTCGCGTCGACGCGCAGCACGCATAGCAACTTGGGAAGGCCCTGCAGCCCCTGTCCAGGCACGACGCACCCTCAACGTTGGGCGCCGCGCTCGCGTCGGCGGCGGCCCGCTCGCCCGCGCGCGGCGAGCGGCGCCCTCCTCCGACGCCGATCGCACGGGCGCGTACACCCAATGCCAAACGGCACCCGCGCGCACCTGGGCGCGCCTCCAGCTCGCGGGCGGCGCGCAGCACCCAATGCCGAACGGGCGCGACGACCGCAGCGCGAAGCACCTAATCCGAATCGTCGTCAGATGTCGCGGCAACGTGGGCCGCGGCCGCTGCCTCAGCGCCCAGTGACTCCAGATCGAGGTACCGGAAGAAGGCGCGCCGCTGCGCGCTGTCCGTGCGCATGCCCCCGACATGACGCATGCCCCTCCACTCGCCGGCCTTTAGAATGTCCGCGAGACTGCCGCCTTCGCTGCGAATGTCCTGTGGCAACGCGACGGCACGCGCGATGCCGGGCGCGTCGCTGCCCTTGCCTCTGCAGGCGGAAGTCGCGAGTGCGGTGCTCATGGGCGCCCGCGAAACCCCGCACGGATACCATGACCCGCAGCGCGCGCAGCGCCTCTCCCGCTGCGACGCCAGGGAAGAGCGCTGCGCCCGAGGGAAACTGCGCGGCCCATGGCTGTAGAGCGTGCACTGGGCACGCGGCGCTAGAACGGCGGCGCCAACAGGAGCGCCACAGCAGGCTGCCCTGGGGGCGACTCTTCCGCCGCGCGAGCCGCAAGCATACCCGGCCGCCGCTGAACCAAAGGCAGGACTGATGATTGTCCTGTTGCGCGCAGTCCCCGGACGCGGCCGGCAGCGCCTCCGAGGGGACGCGCAGAAGGAACGCTTAGGCCAGGACCCAAAACTTGCCGAAAACCTCAAGAGCAGGCCTGCTTGCCGCAAGCGCGGCCAGCGCCTTCACGGCGGGGGGCCGCAAGAAAAGCTTGCGCCGCGGACTGAAGAGCTGCCTCTTAGCAATGGCAGATTTGGCCCGGCCCAAAGGCTCGTGCTTAAACACGTCCGTTGATGCGCCCACGAGCAGGCATGCCACCTCGACGTGGCCACGGTAATTCGCGAAGGTCGCGGCGCAACGAAAGTGCAAGCTCCACGCGAGCAGTGCCTCCAGCCGTAGGCAGGAGGCCCGCTGCGCCACCCAGATTGATGCTCGCGAACTCAACCCAGCACCGGACGCCGGATGTGCTTCGCGGGCAGCTGCCGACAATCGCGCACGCGCTGGCCTCTCGCAGCCACTCTGCGCGGCCCCATCGCCGAGCGCGGCGCTGCGACTGCGCGAACAGATTGGCGCGGGCCAGCGAAGGGCTGAATCGGGCACGCCGCGCCTGCGCCGAGGCGGGCGAGCGCCGCGGCTGGCGCCTGCACAATTGATGCCGCCACCTGGGGCGGAGAACGACTGCGAACCTCACTTGCGCACCGCTGGGGCTGCCCTGACGCTTGCGTGCGCGCCGAAACGGCGATGCCCGCCAGAGCGCCAACCCCTGGCGGATTCCCAGCCGTGCGCCTGGAATCCGTTGCACCAAGGCTTGCGCTGGCTGCCGCACGCATCAATGTTTGCATGGCCCTGACCTGATCGGGGCCCGCACGATCGAAACCGCGCATTTCCCAATGGAACACGCGCCAGCATGGTCAAAGAGGTAATGCCACTATGCACGAGCAACGAAACCGCCCAATCAGCGCGAACACGGCACATGTGCGGCGCAGCAAAAGCTATCTCTTCGCGAAGCGCCATCTGAACGGGCGGCGCTGTGGCAGCGCGCACGAACGTGGCTGGCAGCGCCGCCTGGCGCGCGGACTGCGCTGGAACTAAGCGTGCCAATTGCGGAGGGACAGCACTGGCCATGCTGACGGCGCCACGAAAGCCTCGTCTAACGTCGGAGGTCTCTCGCGGCCTCCTATACGCTTGAGAAGATCATATTCCTCCCTGGGGAACGCGCTGGCGCGGCGCGGGCGGGCGCGGCGCGCGCGCTAGTTGACCTCGATGGGAGGTCGGCCAAGTTCTCCTCGGTGGGATCCCGGCCGACCCACGCCGCGCAGCGAAGCTCAGCCAGACGCTTCCTCATGGCGTGGACCAGCACGCAGTGATCAAACGACCGCGCAGTGCCCTTTCTCAGGGACGTCTCTGCCCCCGTACTGTCGGAGTAGATCTCGACAGATCTGTTTACCAGCAGGCATGTGGCGCCGCGCGCGCGCCGCGGCGAGCAAAGCGAAATGCTGCGGGCATGGAAAGGTCGAGAGGGCCAACGCAATCGCTACCAGCTCCAGACCACCGATCTGATTGTCTCCTCGCGCGTAGAAGAAATCGACCAGCTTATCTGGGACCGCGTACGCGGTCCAGTGCAATTCCCCGGCAGTTAGGACGACCGCCGCGGCGCGCGGTGGCCACCCTCGCGCGTCTGCCAAAGTGATTGCCCGATCTTTCCTGGCGCCGCTGTTCCCATTCGCGCGCTTGACCCAAATCTAACTGCAGAATCTCAAGCCACCACTCCAGCGCGAATCGCAACGATGGCCCGACGCTGCTCGCACGTCTGCGCGCGCGAGAGAAGATCGGCCTCGGCCGCGGGCGCGCCGCGGCAACGACCGGCGCATGCGCGAAGCGCGCGCGCGGCCTGAGCAGCGCCCGCCCGAGCCGCTTGAACATGTGGCTCGACGCCCGCGCCAACTGGCCCGCGAGTTTTGCTGCCTCTATGGGGCAAGCTTCCCCTGCGCGAGCGCCGCGCGAATCCCCGCTGACCACTTTCCCGCCTTGTCGGCAAGGGGAGCGGCCATGAAGCCGTAGCGGGAAACGCGGAGATGCAGGCCGAGGACGCCGATCGGCGCTCCTGCCACGAGCTTGCGATCCGCAAGCACGCTCTGGCCTATGACCGCGCGGAGCAGCCGCGCGACGCAGTTGAGCGCGTGCTCGACCTCGCCGCGCCGAGCGCAGGGTTTGGTCGATTGCGCCGGAGCGAGAACTGCCGCTGCCTCCGACGGACGATCGCAGCCGAAGTAATCATCCACGTGCCACAAAAGAAACACATACAATGTGCGAGCGACGATGGCCCGCAACAAAGCCCCTGTGCGCTCCCAGCCTTGGACGCTCGCAACTTCGCGAAAACGACAGAACGCCCGCACGGCGCGGCGAGCGCGGGACGCGGGCCTGCACCGAAGGGGAGCGCCGCGCGGCACGCCGCCACTGGCACCCCATGCCGAAGGAAGGTCGCGCATGCCAAGCGGCGATGCTCCGGCTGCAGTGGCACTCTGCGAAATGCCGCGTCGACATCGAGCTTGTAGAAGCTCGGCAGTGCGCCACACTGCGGGAAAGACGCCCCCCCCGCTCGCGCGCGGCGCGATGCGAGTCTTGCCTCGCGGAATAACAACCGAGCCAACTCGTATAAACTATCGACGGTACCCTGTCGCATCTTCTCGCGCTTTGATGTTGCAGCGTTGATCAACGCGGCCGTGCAATCGTCGATGGGGCGCACTTTCATCACCTGAGCCGCGGCGCGCGGGCCACTCGACGCGGCGCGGCCGGGGGGGAAGGGCAGCGCGCGGGCTGCAGCGCGCGCGCCTTGCGCCACGCCGAAACGCTCGATGAGCAGCACCTCATCTAAGTCGAGCACAGATACCGCCACAAGTGGGTCCATGCGCCCCAGACCCGCATCCTTGACGGTGGCGCCCCAGAGAGCATCTCCGTGAGGATCGGCGCGCAATCTGCTCAACGTCTTGAGGTTGCGCTCGCGGGCGGCACCCATCAGCTCTGATTCCAGCAGTCGTTCCCCCCGCGGCTCTTCACGCAAACCTATGCCAGAAGGCTCGAGTTCACCTAGCAGCGGCGCGCCATCTGTGAAGAAACCGAGGCACGCCGTGCCCTCGCAGTCGACCGCGGTTGCCAGCTCGTGCAGGAGCGGGCCGCAGACGCCGGCGACGATGCGCTGCGCGCCGGCGCCCAGCCCCTGGCCCCATCGAGCCACGGCCCCGCTTTGCCAGAGGTACGCTGCGCGCTGCTCGACGCGCTGCACCGCGAGCTTGCGCCACTCGCGCGCCTCTGCGGCGCTGCGGGCCCCCACCCACAATGCTGCCCGAGTGTCGCACTGCAGCGCGGGCCCGGCGTCGCAGGGCGCCTCGGACTCTAGGCGCGCGGCGGTGAACGCGAATTTCTCTCGATTGCAATCGCGAGTCTCTTCCCCGGCGCTGGCCCGCAGCGCCTCGGCCAGCTGCGCCTGCCACCCCCCGGGATATGGCGAGGCTCTCCGAGCGTCGCGCCCGTCACTCGCCGCGCTGACACCCTGCGTCCGCGACGTATACGGCGCGCCCCCCTCCGCGCACGCGCGAACGCAAGCGCGCCGCGGGTTCTGCAAACGCTTGCTCGCAAAGCATTGCCTGCACTACATCGCCCCCTGGCGCAGGGCATTGCGCGCCCCGTCGCGGGCTGCTGAGGCGGGGCGCACGCGGCGCCCGCGGGAACGCCTGTCGAAATCTGCTCGCCAGTCCCGCGGCGATCTATACGCGCTGGACCCTGGCCACCCGGCGCGCGAGGCCCCCCCCCGGAAATGGGCCCGCGCGGCGCGCCTCCTTTCACCCCTACTTATGCTTCTTCGCGCTCTGTTTGTGCCAACCGTCCCACTACCCGCGCTTGTGCCCGCCGCTGGGCTCGCGCCAAGTGGGCTGCTGCCAGCTTCTCGACCCGCCTGACCCACTGCCCCCTCTGCGGGGGGGAGTCCTCGCGTTCCGCACCACCGCGCTCTGCGGCTGCGCTGGCGGCTCGGCTGCCCTGCCCTGCGGTTTCGCACCGTGACACAACGGCGCGCTGGCACACGGGCGCGCGCGCGCGGGCGACGCGCTGTGCGCCTCGGCGAGCGAGCCCCCGCGTCGCACGGTGCGGCCCTGCTCGGCCTGCCTCAGGGTTACGGGATCGAGGGCGCGCGCTGCGACCTCGATGTCAAAGCCGGGGGCCCCAGCGGCCGCCCGCCCCGACCACGTCTGCCAGGCCGTGAAATCGTGAATGCGGTCTAGTTTCGCGTGCCTGCGCGCAACCGAGCAGCTGTTGCGCGACCAGCCGAGAAGAGCGCGCGCCTCCCCGACAGGCGCGCGTCGTGCGCGACCTGCAAGACAATGCGCTTGTGGGACAGCGAGGTCGCGCACGACATCTGCTGCGACACCGCCGCGGCGATCGCGCACCTCGCGCCGGGCAGACATGCCGCGCCAACGGGAGCGCGCGCGCTTGCGAGAAAACGCGCCCGTCGCATGCCAAGTGCCACGGCGTCCAAGGAAGGAGGTCGGCCCGAGCCGGGCCGTCTGCGCCCCCCCTCAACGCCTTCGCGAGATCCTTCGCCTCTTTTGGCATTTCTTCGTCCTCGTCTGGCCGCGCCTTGCCTGCCCACGGCGGCGGGAATTTCGCGAGGTCCACCAGCGCAAAGGGTTTCTGGACTCCGCGCATCTCCGCTTTCGCAACTTCCGCGGCGAGCCAGTTCACCGCCGCCGCGCGGGGCCAGAACTGCTGGCCCAGGCCGTCGAGATGCGCCAGCGGCAGGGGCACCCCGATGCATACAGTCTCGGGCGTCTCTTCCTAGGCAGCGATTCGACGCGCAGTGAGCGCGCGCGCGCGTCGCCGCGCGCGTTGCTTTCTTTTGAAAGAATGAGGAGAGTGCCGCCGATATATCCTCCTGCGACGCGGCTGCCTGCGCCGGCACTGAGAACCTGCCGCGCGACGCAAGCGCAACCCGCCGACCGCAAACGCGCGCGTGACCGGCGAGGTCGGCGCCAGCACAGATCCCAGCAGCTGGCGCAGGATGCCTTTGCCCATTGCCCCTGCGGCGGGCCCCTCGCCAGGGAACGCCAGGTCCTCGTAACTGGGCAGATGCAACGTCGACGTCGCCTCGCACCCGATCGCCCTGGGCGCGGCGAATACTGCTTCTGACTCGCGGCCAGCGACCTCGCGGCTCACCCCCGGCAAAGCAGCGACCGCCCCGCGCAGGCAACTCACATTGGCCGTCACGGACGCCACGCCGCAGATGGAAGCGCGCGGACGAAGACAGCAAGCCCAACCGCCGCTCCTGCTGGCGCGAGAGCATACCGAACGCGACGCGCCGTCTGCGCCAACGCTACGAGCAGCGAGAACTGCAAGTGAGAGCCCGGCCGACAGCGAAGCACACCGCTAATCGAGGCCTCGCCGAGGCCTGAGCGAAGCGCACCGCCACCTGAAGAGAGACACCTACCGCTAGAGGAGGCCAGGCCGACAGCGAGCCATATATACCGCTACCCGACACCGCGCGGAGGCACTGGCGAATCACACCTCCGCCCTAGACAGCGAATCAGACCGCTAGGGGAGCCAGACCGACGGCGAATCATACCGCTAGTCGACGCCGCGCCGAAGCTTGGAGCGAATCATACCGCCACCCCTGACAGCGAATCATACCGCTAAGGGAAAGAAGGTCGACAGCGAATCATACCGCTAAACGACCCCGCGCCGAGGCACAGGCGAATCACACCGCCACCCCAGACAGCGAAACGCACCGCGAGGGAAGCCAGGCCGACAGCGAATCATACCGCTAGCCGACGCCGCGCCGAAGCATAGAGCGAATCACCGCCACCCTGATTAGCGACTCATACTGCTAGGGGAGGAAGGTCGACAACGAATCACACCGCTAACCGACCCCGCGCCGAGGCGCTGGCGAATCACACCGCCACCCCTGACAGCGAAGCACGCCGCTAGGGAAGCCAGGCCGACAGCGAATCATACCGCAGATCGACGCCGCGCCGAAGCGCTAACCGACCTTGCGCCGAGGCATTGGCGAGTCGCGCCGCCACCCCTGACAGCGAAGATACCGCTAGGGGAACCAGGCCGACCGCGAATCACACCGCCAACCGACCTTGCGCCGAGGCATTGGCGAATCGCACCGCCACCCCTGACAGCGAATCATACCGCTAAGGGAAGGAAGGTCGACAGCGAATCATACCGCTAGCCGACCCCGCGCCGAGACATTGACGAATCATACCACCACCCCTGACAGGCATCTGGCCCAGGCGAGCACGCCCACCCCGATGGCCTTACATCCGGAATGGAGATCCCTCCATCGGTCCAGGAGGCGCTGGAAGCCAAAGGCCCACCGACGGCGTTCAACGACGTCGGTGGTCCCGTGGCCACCGACGCGGTCAGAGCAACTTGCTCTGACCATGAGCCTCCATGCCGTCGCGGGCCCCCGCCCCAAAGGTGTTCCACTTCGTCGGAACATTGGGCGCGCGGTCGCGTCGTTGCGGGCGCCGCCGCACCCAGGACATCCCGCAACATAGTTGCGGGCATGCCCTTCGTGCGTCGCGACATTGCGAAGTTCGCCGCGCTCGGGACATCCCGGAACACAGTTGTGGGCATGCCCTTCGCGCGCCGTGTCGCCACAGTACTGAGCACCACCAACTGCAAGATATTCCAAAGGAATGCGCACTGGGATCTCGCCCGGCCAGTCTAAATGGAACTGGCGGGCGCGGCGAGATATCGCATTCCAATAGAGCGAACACAAATGGTCCCAGACCTGCTTCACTGCCCCTTGGAATTATGACATAGTGGCCAGACGCACCGCTGACTTCCCATTCGTATCCTGAATATCATCCGCGTTCACTTCCCCGGCCTCTCGCAACATGGTTGCGAGCAGCTCGAGGCCACTGGCTGGGGCTGCTGATGCGAACGGTGTACCGATTGGTTGGTGGAAGCCGGTGTCGAAGAACACTGGCTTGCAAGAGATGCCGCGCGGGCAATGGCGGCGAGAGGCAGTAGAAGGGGGCTGGACCTCGTTACCAACTATGAAAACGGCAGGTACGATAAACGGATGTTTTGTTATGCTTGTGAGCAGGTGAACACGTGAACGCGGGACTAACACGGGCACGTAGATCGGCCGACCTACGCCCGAACCGAAACGGCAGCGGAGGCAAGGCACATGATTGAACAGAGGCCGGCTGGGACAAGCTAGGATATATAAAAGATCTACCGTTCGAGTGGGGTGGGGAGGCGGGGAGGAGACGAGGGAGAAGGGAGCTGGGGAAAGGATGGGGGAGCAAAAAGGGGAGGCGGAAGGGAGGCGGACGGGAAAGGGAGAAGAGAAAAAGGAGAGAAAAGGCGATGAAAGAAAAGATGAGAGGGTGTGACCAGGTGGACGAGAAGAAAGGGAGAAGCCGAGAATTAGAAGGAAACGGAAAGAAGGGGCGAGGCCAGATGGCGAGAAAAAGGAAAAAAGGAATAGGGGAGCGGGAGCGGGTGCAGGACAGAGGCATGGATGCGCATCCCTCCCCGTCCTGTCGTCCCCCGAAGCCCGTGGAACCCCCAAAACCATGCGGACATGTTCGATTGCCGTAACACCTCCAAAATACTAGATCAAGTTTCCAGCCCCGCGCCCGCCTACAACGACGACCGACGACCGACAGTGACCGGCGACGACGGCGACGACGAAGACGATAACCATCACCCATCACCACCACCGCCGCTACACCACCGACCACTACCATCGACCACTGATGACAAACAGCTGGCGACGACGACCACGATAATCCTCGAACCCGTCCGCAGGCGGATTCTGTTCAGAACTTCGACCCAGTCCAGCCATGGCGACGACGGCGCCTTCCGAGGTCGAAGGACCCAAAACGGTTTAGAAAACCTCGACCCTCGACATCGTCGACGACCACAACCACGACCAAAATCACGACCCCGACGCCGTCGCCGACCCTGACACCGACGACGCCGACACCCGTGCAGCCGCCTGGAAAACCACCAAAGGCCGCCCGCGGCCGCCAAAGGCCGCCCACGGCCGCCGCCAGCAACGACCGAAGCGTCCTCAGGGCACTCCGCCGCGAATGCCACCGCCGCACGTCGGGGTTCCACAGGCGGAGCTCCTCTTGGCGGCGCGCGCCGCGGGCGGAACGGAGAAGAAAGAGGGGGCCAGGGGGGACCCTGACAGGTCGCCAGGTAAGGGCTCGTGCAGTTCACACACGTAAGAGTACCCACCATCGACTTCCCCACAGGGGGGAGAGAGAGAGAGAGAGAGGAAGAGAGAGAGAGAGAGACAGACAGACAGACAGACAGACAGACAGACAGACAGACAGACAGACAGACAGACAGACAGACAGACAGACGGGCAGGCGCGTGCCTGGGCATGGCACGCATCTCAATGCGGAGTCCATGCGCAGTGAAACGGCCCAGCTGCTGCACGTGGGGCACCAATGCGATCGCGGGGACTTCAAAGGCCGCGCGTGCCACCGTGCAGGAACACACGCGCCGGTCTAGAGCGTTTCCTATTCCAACCTCCTTCCTCCCCTGCTCGGAGGTTTACCTCTCCCCCCTCCCTGGGTCTGAAGGGAAGGGGTCGAGGGGGTAGAGCGTCCAAGATGGCCCAAGATAGCTCCAAGAGGGTTTTAAATAGCCCAAGATGGCCTCCAACATGGCCCAAATACTTCGAGATGGTTCAAGATAGCCTCCGACACACATCCAAGAGGCCCCAAGACGGCCCAAAGCCGGTTTCAAGTGCCCTCCGAGCCCTCCAAGGACCTCGCAAAGAAGCCAAAATGGGTTCAACACCTCAGGAAAACCAATGTAGTTTGCCTTTTCGATGTTTCGATTCCGATGGGCTCTTGAGGCGTCAAAATGGCCCTCAGATGGCCCAACATAGCCCCAAGAGCGCCCAAGAGCGGTCCAAGAGGGCCCCACGACGCCCCTTTTGGGCCTTCGAGGGGGGGACCAACATGTAAGACCCCCCTCGTTTTGAGCGAAGGGGTCCAGAACGGCCCCAGAAGGCCTCCCAGACCACCCTAAAGAGCCCCAAGAAGACTCCAAGACCCCTCAAGAAAAAAAAGAAGGTCCCAGGAAGGCCCCCAAAGAACCCCATGAGGACCCCCAGATGGCGCCAAAATGGCATTACGAATCTTCGAAGAACCCCTCGCCACGACATATACCCAAAGCTCGACTTCGCGTCCTCCTTGTCATCGTCGGTTCCTTCCTTGCTTGTTTCCTGCCGCCTCCCTGCTCCTTTTCATCCTCCTCGCGCCGCGTTCCTCCTGCTCCTCCTCCTCCTCCGTCCCCTATTCCTATTATGCTTTTCCTCCTCCTCCCCCTCCTCCTCATCCTCCTCCTCATATTCCTCCTCCTCTTCTTATTATTACTCTTAGTGTTATCAGCATTGTTATTAGTGTGTGTCTCATGCGTCTTATTAGTATTGGCATCCCCATGATTAGTATGACTACTAGTAGTCGTATTAGTCTTAGTATGATTAGTACTGTTATCACTATTACTAACATTCCTAGGTATCTTCATATAATTAGTATTCGTAGTAGTAGTAGTAGTAGTAGTAGTAGTAGTAGTAGTAGTAGTAGTAGTAGTAGTAGTAGTAGTAGTATGATTAGTACGCTTAGTCGCCTTCTTATTCGTAGCTTTCTTGTTATTCGTATCCATATGTTTGTTATTCGTATACTACTGATATTAATACTAGTTGTATTATTGCTGTTATGATTCCTATAAACTCTTAGTATCGCGATAATTCGTTATGGTATGGTCATTCGCATTCGTATTCGTATTATTCTTAGTAATATATTATTATTCTCAGTAGTAGTAATATTCTTGATAGTATTCACATTCACGTCATTATTGTTATTCTTAGTATTGGCATTAGTATTATTAGTAGTATTGTTTGCACTACTATTCCTAATAGTAGTATTATGTGTATTAGCATCGATAATGTTAGTATTCGTATTCGTCGTATCACTAATTATTCTTAATAGTCTGGCTCGTAGGTTCTTCTTAGTATTACTGTCTATAGTATTATTCCTCTTGCTAGTAAAATGTTAACGTTGCTATTGTTATTACTATTATTATCCAGACTCGTATGCTCTTTCTTCTTCTGATTCCTCTTCCTCCTCCTCCTCCTCCCCCTCCTCTTCCTCCTCCTCCTCCTCCTCTTCCTCCTCTGCCTCCTCCTTCTCTTCTTCTTCTTCTTCCTCCTCCTCCTCCTCCTAAACTCGCCGCCGCCGAGCCGCCAGCCTTGCAGGGCCCTTGGACCACTCCGCCTGCTGGGGTCTTCTATGCTCGACTTCGCTCTCTTCTTCCTGACGCTGGCAGCGCTGGCGGTGCGGGAGCAGGGGGCGGCGAAGCGGATACTGCGCCGTCGCTGGGGGAAAATTCGTCGGCCGATTGGCCTCGAATGAGAGTTGTCTCACGAGAGGGAGTTTTTCGCGGCAGGTAATCATCGCGGAGCCTTAGATGTCGCATGGCGCCGGACCTTCCGCGCAGAGGCGGGCGTCGCCAAAGGCGACGTCTCCGCCAGCCTCTTGTGGGACATGCATAAGTATCATGAGCTATTCAACTTGCAACGTCTCGAGAACAACGCCCTGAGGCTCGGTCTCCCACCGGTTATCGTCTACCTCTCATTGGCCGCCTATCGCGTCGCTCGATTCGTGACCTTGGCTGGGTATGTCGACGGTCCTTGGTACGTCTCCCGGGGTATAGAGGCAGGGTGCAGCTTTGCTACCACGCATGTTCGCATCTATTCGATCGATGCTTACGATAAGGTTCCGCTCTCGATATCTGACAAACTCGACAGCTACATGACAACACCCGTTCCTCCGTGGGCCCTCCCTCGCTGGTCATCCGCGAGCTTTGCGCTGCCGCCGATGTGCTGCGCCATGTCATCACTGTTGACATGGAAGCTCGCATCGCGGAGGATAAGATTGCGATGATATATGATATATTCCAGCCCAGCTGTAGCTAAAGCCCTCCAGGATCATCTCGGCGACCTGGCAGGCCCGCACCTCACGGTCACGACGAACCTAGGGGTAGATGCCACAGCTGGGCTGGCCAGGCGTAGGGGCCGGAGATCCAGCAAGTTCAAACTGCGCCTCACCGCCTTCGTGGAGAAGCTCAGGCGCCTCAAGAAGCAGCGCCCTAACCTCGGAGCTCGCACCATTAAGATCTGCAACAGCGGTCAGATCCCAGGGATTATGTACGGCACGACGGTTTTCGGCGTGTCTGACCACGAGCTTCTTAGGGTCAGAAGGGGGGCGGCCTCCACCAACGCCCCTGGGGTGGCATGAGGTCCCTCCCTGGGCTTATGATTTTGGAAGACGACCCTGCCTGGTTCGGGGCCGTGGGGCCCGTGGCTCGGCACGCTCAGGAAGTCTGGCTTCTTCGCACTGGGGCGTTCGACTACGCGCTTACTTGGGGCGAGCTCAGGAGGTCTTGGGAGCAGGTGTTCATTCAGAATCGCAAGCCCTCTTGGCGCAGAGTGTCTGGGCAAATGATGGCCCTTAGGCTCTCGCTGTCCCGCATCGGCTGGGCCATGAACTCGCTCGCGGAGCTCGTCGATGACTTCGGGGCCCCCATCTCGCTCACCCTCGCCGCGCCTGAGTTGGTCGGCATCCTCCTTCGGCAGGCGGCCCTCAGGAGCCCCGAGAGAGATGTGGCCCAAAAAGAAGATATTCCAGGGAGACTTTGTTTTGACATCGCGAAGTCGGCTTCTAATTCGAAGCGTCTCGCGGCCAGAGAAAGATGTTTTATCAAGAGTATTGCCACCAACAGGGTTTCGACAAAGACAAGAGCGCTCTCGCTAGGGTATCAGCTGGACGATACCATGCGCGCACTGCGCGGCCAACATCACGACACGCTGCTGCTTCGCCTCTGGAGTTGCCCAGCCTGTCAAGAAGATCGGATGGAAATCTCAGGGGGGAAGCACCTCGGTCTTTTGAAGGAGTTTCTGTGGAACTCACGTCACCCTTACCCCCGGCTCGCTTCCACACGCACCTCCAACGACCATTTCTGGCGCTGCGCCGAGCGCGCCGGGCGCGTCCCAAACCCGGCGCCCTCGCTCGAGACATCCTTACAAAATCGCCCCACGCGCACCCCCAGGACATCCTCGCAAAATCGCCACGCGGGCCCCCAGCGCACCCCCAGGGACCATTTCCGGCGCTGCGCCGGGCGCGACGGGCGCGCCGGGTGTGTCCCAAACCGGCGCCCTCGCTCGAGACAGCCTTGCAAAATCGCCACACGGGCCCCCGGCGCACCCCCAGGGACCATTTCCAGTGCTGCACCGGGCGCACCCGGCGCGCCGAGCGTGCCCCAACCCGGCGCCCTCGCTCGAGACATCATCGCAAAATCGCCACACGGGCCCCCAGGGCACTGCACGGACCATTTCCGGCGCTGCACCGGGCGCGCCGGGTGTGTCCCAAACCGGCGCCCTCGCTCGAGACAGCCTTGCAAAATCGCCACACGGGCCCCCGGCGCACCCCCACAGACCATTTCCGGCGCTGCACCGGGCGCGCCGAGCGCGCCCCAACCCGGCGCCCTTGCTCGAGACATCCTCGCAAAATCGCCCCACGGGCCCCCAGCGCACCCCCACGGACCATTTCCGGCGCTGCACCGGGCGCACCAGGCGCGTCGGGCGTGTCCCAACCCAGCGCCCTCGCTCGAGACATCCTTGCAAAATCGCCACACGGGCCCCCAGCGCACCCCCAGAGGCCCCCAGGTGATCCCCGCCAGCCCGATCCTCACCCTCCCTGATCTTCAATATCCTCATCCTGTCTCTCCCGATCCTCACCCGCCGAACCAACGCCACCCGCTCATTATCACCATCGTCATCGAGCACAGGCGCACGCGCCTTTTCTCTCTCTCTCTCTCTCTCTTTCTCTCTCTCTCTCTCTCTCTCTCTCTCTCTCTCTCTCTCTCTCTCTCTCTCTCTCTCTCTCTCTCTCTCTCTCTCTCTCTCTCTCTCTCTATATATATACATACATAGAGAGAGAGAGAGAGAGAGAAAACAAAAAAAAAAGAATGCGCCTGTGCTCTATATATATATATATATATAGAGAGAGAGAGAGGAAAATATATATATAATATATATATATATATATACAAAAAAAAAAAAAAAAAAAAAAAAAAAAAAAAAAAAAAAAAAAAAAAAAAAAAAAAAAAAAAAAACGCGCGCGCGCGTGAGCGGGAGTTTCTGTGTGTATATATATACACACAGAGAGAAACTCCCGCTCACCCGCAGAGCGTGCCGGGTAGCACCCAGTCGGCCCTGGCGGCAGAATCGCATGAAGACATCTTTTTAAACACCAGGGGAAGATTCAATCACCCTGGAGATTCACGCCCTCGACCTCTCACGGACCAAGGGATTGCGCTTCGGAGTCTTGCTCCTGGGGCCTACGGGTCCCTGAAGGAGAAGGCGTTGACAGGATAGCGTTATCTGGCCATGTTTTTGTTGACGGGTCGTGCTTTCGCCATCCGGTCAGGGAGTTGTCAAGGGCTGGTTTCGGGCCGCCGTCCTCGATCCTGGGGGCGAGATTCTGGCCGCGGTCCACGGGCCCCCGTGGGCCCCGTGGCCTCAAACTCCCCAGGGAGGCAAATGCAATGTTTTCGCTGCTGTCCTGCACGCGCGTTGTGGCCCCGCAACGATTTACTCCGACTGTCAGTCGGCGGTGAACCACTGGCGCCTAGCGTTGCCGTTGGCCCCATCGCACAAAAGAGCGCACGCTGGGCGCATGCTTCAGGCCCGCAATGGAGAGGTCCGCCACGCGCTAAACGTTGAAAAGGTTGCCGCCCACCAAGAGCTCGACCCTTCTCAGTCCGCAAATTTGCATTTTAGACGGCTCGGTAACCACCGCGCCGACCAGTTGGCCAAACTAGGCCGCGAAAAGCACCCTGGACCCTCCGCCAGAGAACCCTCGGTGCTGGGCCAGCAAATTCTGACGCCGCGAATGGTTGCGAAGTTAGCCGCGAAGCCCCCCCCCCCCTCCTGGCCTCATCTCGATATGACGGAAGCGCCCTGGGTCAGGCCATCAGTTCAGTCGACTCAACCAGAGCGTTCATGTCACAACTGGCGCAGGATCCGCGACGTTTGGCAGTGCTCGGTTTGTTTGAGGGGCACCCGTTCTAAGTTGCCCCCAGCCTCCAAATGCCCAGGTCCATCAGGTCTCCGAGGGCTCAACGCCGACTCGCGGGGGGGCCCGGGGCACGCAATGGCCGCGCACGATTGTCCGGAGAGCGCGCCCAAAGGGCCCGAGCAAAAGGGATCGGGGGGGGGGGCTATAGGCCCCCCCCCCCGCCCCTGTTGGAAGCCCCCCCCCCCCCCCGCTTTTTCCTTTTGTTTTGCAAAGGGGGGTGTGTGGGGGGGAGGGGGGGGCTCGCAGCCACCCCCCCCCCCCCCCTTGGGCGCCCCCCTGGAAGCCCCCCCCCCGCCCTCCACTGAAATGTTCAGTCCATGAACGCGCGAAGCCCGCTCCTTGAAGCCAGAACGCTTCAGCGCGGAAAAACCTCGCTGTCCATCTATCACACTGAACTGATGCTACTGCATATGAGAATACTCTAACAAACATACACCTGCAATCTCAATACTATTCTAGTTTCTACGGTATCTGTCTGAGACTGAAACTGCAAACGGATCTGCATCCGATACAACAGATAAATGTAGCAACCGAACGATGGCGAAGCTCGGAATGCAATCAAGGTGACAGAGAAAGGAGGTAGAGTGAGAGAACAACAACTGGTCGCGGCAGGCCTCATGAACTAAGAACTGCTCGTTCTCGATATTAATGTCCTTCACATGATAACTGCTCGAAGTCTCCATATAGTCCATGTTGAACTTTGTAATATCATTATCAAATCTTCCGGTGTTGTCAAACTTCTGGATATTCAATAGATATGATTATGTATATTCGCTTGGGCGATGAAGAATACGTCGTGCCGTCGCCACCTTCGTAGTCATTCCCATATCTAGCCATCCTGTGGTGAGAAGCTTCATCATCTGCTTGAACACTCCAGGTTTAGTCATAGCATCTGCCACCATTACTTCCGTGGGCACATGTATCGTCCACCGAGTTCTCGCCGTGATGCGCTCCTCTCGCAGCGCCATGATGGGAAGCCTCTGTTGCTTATCCTGAGGAACTCCACGTAGTCCGGTGACGAACACATCCTTGCAGTCGGTGTAGTGGTCGATTGCGATCTCATAAGCTCCACGGGTATTGATGTCAATCATAGCTATGATTCGATCATGCTGTGGAATGTTCTGGTCCATCTGCATCTCGGTGATACGTAGAGCAATCATCTCAGCGTTGCTGACCGCGCTCAGGGCGCAGTTGGTCTCTCCCATTGACGTAGAGTGCGAAACCTTCTTTGCCTGATTGGATAGAATAGCCATTGGATGGCAAAGACCACTGAAACAGTTATTGTCTTTGATATCGTCGGTCTTGCTGTCGGGGTAAATCTCCACATCCTGCATTAACAGTATGACCTGACCTTCCTGCGGATACACGCTCGTCTTCGTTGTGTGGTTCGCATCTCCAATGGCTTTGACACAGAAGGGGCCAACCATTCTGGGGTAATGCAATCCTACATATTGATTGTTCGCGAGAGCCTTTTTTAACACAGAGTTCGCCTTCTTCAAGTGCATGACCGTCGGCTCATTGTTGAAACCCTGACGCTGAGTGACCTCCGTCATGATATGAACATTGCACTGACATAGGAACTCGTAAGAATGCTCCTGAAGCCGTGCGCATACTGTGCCGAAACCAGCTCGTCGTCGTCCTGGTTCGGAACCTCGCACATCTTGATGTTGCTGAGCGCCTTCACTTGTTGAATCACGATGCTGTCATTGGCGCAAGTCATTTACTGAGCTCCGTTATGAGTGAATGGCAATTTCTGTCTGTTCACTGCTCCGAATTTCCTCTCAAGAAGCTGCCTCAAGAAGTTCAAGATGTTCTCTTTCGATTCCGATAGCAAGTCATCCACATGAACAGATAAACAAGCTGCGAGTCGATCGATGTCGTTGTTGAGAAGTGCATCTGATATTCCGCATTCTTTTGCCAAGTTGGGATGTCGAGCCTTGGGTGCATGAAGACCCTTCCTCGTCCAGTATACGAAATTGCCGTCCCACAGGCTGATCCTCGCTTCCATCTGGGATACCAAATACAACGTGGGTGCTATTTGCCACAGATGTGGTGCATCCACCAGCCCAAACATGGGCTTGAGAAGTTCAAGTAGGAATAATCCATAATCTTCTGGTGCAACTACGACTGGACTACCTTCGATTCCAGCGAGATGCCTCCACATGTTCGCCGGTGGATTCAAATAGATCGTCCTGACCGTGGTGCACGACAGTTTGAGCTCTTTTCAACGCTTGCGAAGCTCCTCAAACGATAGCCCTTGCAGAAAGGCTGTTGGAATATCCCAACTTCCCAGTTCTGTTCCATGATGACACTGGGCCATGCTGACCACAAGCTTCTGACTGATTCGGGATGCCGTGCTCGAATGGCGTTGGATCTGATGTTTCTGGCAATCAAGAAATCCTCTGCCACACAGCCAGCTTTTTACTTCCCACTTCTGACTTTTTACGTTGAACTTCCATTTCCTGACCCAAACCGCGTCGATGATGTTCTTGGAGTCTAAACTCTTGATGGCAGTACAGGCAAACACTGAGTGATTCACAAACGCCGTCAATTCAGCCTTGTCCGCAATCTCAATGAGGTCCCAGTGCTCGAAAACGTCTTGTTCCGAGAGGTTGTCGTCGGCCTGTGCTGCATAGGAGACTGCCTCTCCAGTTCGCATGTCAAAGAGAAAGCACCGATGTTGACGCCAGGGGCCTGAAATGACCCAAGCGGCCGAGGTCTTCGCCCAGGGAAGCGATGCTTGGGAAAGTTCATCTGCATAATGAAGTGCCCGACGTTGCTGTTCCAGAACTGTGGTCATGCTATCCATGGGATATGAACTCCGCGTAGCGTTGATCATGTCAGCTTCCTCGTCGGTCAGGTTCATGGCACACTCTGTGGTGCATCGAGATGAGAACATGTGCTGGGCCGGTGTGGGATCATCATGCCGTTCTGGTAGTTCGACCTGTACCGGTAGTTCGATGGGAACTGGCGCTACTCCTGGCAGCGCTTGTAGGTGGTCCCAGTCCTGCGGTCCGACTCCAGGCAGAGGTGTCTGATCTCCATCGACAGCAGGTACATCTTGATTGTCTGTGTCGGCTGGTACAACCTGATGATCATCTTCTTCAAAGTATCCTGCTCATCTCCTTCGTGAGGTCTATTGCTGAGCTTTCCTGCTTGTCGTCCTCGTTGATTATCCTGCTCATCTCCTTGGTAAGATCTATCTCCGAGATCACTGTGCCACTTGGATTCTGCACGGCGTCAGTCTCGAGATCCAAGGAGGTGCCAGCGCATGGTCTGTACGATGGCTGTTCCATTGACGTAGACAATCCAGGTGCAACGTCTTCGTGTTGACGTTTCTGAGAGGCCCCTGAAGAAGTAGCTGTGTCCAGGGCTCTTTGAATTCTGCTCGTGGATGCCAAAGATGATGTCGCCGTTGGTGCTGTCGTTCCCGATGTCGGTGGTGCTGTTGAACTCGATGCTGCAGAGGTAGCTGTCGGTGGTGCCGCGATAGGTGCTTGTGTAGGTTGCTAGTTATGATGTTCATTAGACGTCTCTATGGTCATAGTCTTTGTCATGATATCGCTGAGAGGCCCGGTGAGATCCATATCTTCAGCCACAATGTCACTGATTCGTTTTGTCATGTCCATGGTTGTGCCTGAAGAGGGACCTGGTGCTGCTGCTGATTCTGCACAGCAGGCGGAGGATCGAGCGACTGCTGTGTGTCACCATCCCGTGAGCTACGTCCCCGTTCAGGCGCCCTGAAACTGATATCCCGATCTGGCTCAACCGTGTTCGGCACAATCTGGTCGTCACTGGTGTCCGTGATGATCTTACTGAGCTCCGAGGAGAGATTATTCCTCGGTGTGCTTTGCGATGACTTTTTTGACCTCGCTCTCGAGAGATTAGCGAGATCGGGTGGAAGAATGAGCGAATCATGAAGTGAGGCCTTCTTGATCATGGATTTGTTGTGCTCGCTCGGTGTATACGACAGGATGCTGTCACTCCAGTCGTCGTCACCTGGCAACATACCGACCATGTCCTTAATGTCCTGATCCACGTCCCTCGTGTTTTCAGGAGGAACCTCGATGTTGCTCCAGTCATCCACATTGGGAATCTCATATTCATCCAGGTAAGGGTTCACTGGCATCTCCATCCGATAGAACAGCAGAAAAGACTTGTCTTCCCAGCCATTCTTGGTGTAGTCTGTGATGTTGATGCCCTTGTCCGGTCTGACCTATTGTGCCAGGTAGTCATTGTGTTGTGATCGTGACCATACCACCAGAAGACCGTGATACATCCGAGCCAAGGCTGGTATCCTGCGTACTGAGGTTCCCTAGACAATGCCGTCGATGCCCTTGAGGTGGAAGACCTTCTGAAAGATTTGAAGACACATATTCCAATGTTGAAGTAGACGTAGTTGATGCACAGGAGGGTTGCCAATGACTCCAGAATTGCTGAAGACCCTCCCCAGTCTGATGTACTGTCCATATGCTGTGCCGTCAATCAGGTTCATAAGATTCTCGAGGGCAGCATTGTCCTCTGAGGTCTTGAGCACATACACGTGGTGCGCTCCTTCACCCAGTTTCAGCTTCTCAACGTTCACCGTGTGTCTCCTGATGTGGCGTGTCGGCAGGATGTATGGAATGCCATTCCAGACCACAATGCCAGTGCCCTGAGAGAGCTTGACAAGTTCTGCTGGTCCTCGCCATCCTGATTGGTCTTTACGCTCCGGCACTCGATAGATGTCAACAGTTTCACCAGGCTGGAGTCGTTGTCCAGGTGGTGTCTGCTGCTGTCTTGTCCTGTTGCACCGCGCAATCCTTTCTTCCACCGTGCTCTTGGCCATTGCTATCTTCGCCTGCATCCTCAACCTCAGTGCTGATTCAAACGGGTCTCGGCATACATCGCCAGCTGGTGTAACTGAATCCAGAGTGGTCACTTCCATATCATAGTAGTCCCGTGGCGTGAATCCCAAGACAACTTGAGTTGCAGACAGTCCTCCATAGGATACCAAAGAGTTAGAGACCATTGCCGCCTCCAGGATGATATCTGAGTTC
Source organism: Prorocentrum cordatum (assembly GCA_963575745.1). Lineage (NCBI taxonomy): Eukaryota > Dinophyceae > Prorocentrales > Prorocentraceae > Prorocentrum > Prorocentrum cordatum. The sequence goes on along the minus strand of CAUYUJ010012459.1, from coordinate 228,440 downwards.
TTCACCATGAGACCTTGTGATCGGCAGCTCTTCTTCAATTTTAGCAAGCGCAATCTCACCAAAGATATCCATCGCTCAACTAGGCCTGTCATAGTATGATCATCGGTTCCGGCATACTGTCGTTTGATGTGAAACTTGTCGCACATACGTGATGCCAGCTCTGAGACCACGCCGCCTTCTTGGTCTAGAATGAGCCAAGTAGGAGGTCCAAAGAATCTGATCCATCCACGGAGAATGGTACTCAAGATCCTCTGCCGTCCTGTTCTGCAAGAAGTCCGCGATCTTGTACTTGCTGAACTCGTCAATGACGAGACTGTAGCATTCATCCCATTGGGAGAACAAATCCAGTTGAATCCGATGATTGAAGTAGACTGCCATGGTGATACCGACTTGTGGTTTCGTTGCTGGTGGTTGAAAGTCTCGGCAATCTTTACAAGCTTTCGGGATGACGGTCAGGATCTTCGCAATGAAGGTGTTCCAGCAGTCACCCTGCATCAGCAGAATGGCCATGTCTGGAACTGATGCATGCCAGAAACGGATGTGCAGACCCAGTAGGCATCGCACGCATTCCTTTCTGTCTTTGCTCTGAGATGCCTCTAACAGTCGTTCCAGCAACTTGGACAGGTTGAAGCTCGGCTTCACGTCGTACCACTCCTTCTTGGCCATCATTTGCTCGGGTTGCTCAGATGGTGCCCTCGAGTGTTGCGTCTCAGAGTCCTTATTGATGATGTCGGTCTTGTTTCTCATCTGGTGGTGCTGCTGGTTCAGGCTCTGCCACATGCTCTGGCTGGAGAGGTACTTCGCGAAGAGGTACAACAGCAGGCTCTTGTGGACCGGGAGGTTCCACAGCCTCGGTTGCTGCAGCCTCATCATCAGAGTCGTGAGGAGGTGGAGCCAGAACAGGGGCCGCTGGCTGTGGTGCATCTCGTGCCTTTGAGCCAGCCATCTTACACTGTCCCTGTATCCGAGTGTGGGGTACATCTGTCTTAGTACTCAGCTTGCATCTGGGGCAAGACCAGTAAGCCGCGTTCGTATGCATGATCATGTGAGTATTGTAGTATATCTCGCCAGCATCCATGTAGTTCACACCAATGACCTTCACGATCTCTCTTCCAGCTGCGTCACATAGCACCTTTGGATAGACTGCAGCCTTGGCTGCCTGGTGAACTCCTGCTGAATGTCCGACGAGCTGTCCATGAGGCAATGTGCATCTGCAGTGACGAGAGAGTCCTCGCAAGCTGAAAGTGCTGAGGTACTTAGTTCTCTTCCTGATAGGTTCTCCCTCTTCATTGACTGCACCGAATGCAAAGTGATCTCCAACGTGCTGACGAAGCCCATTGTCAACCAGGCTGGTGAGAACTGATCGAATCCAGATGTCGCTTGTGGCTGGATTCTCCACGACCGCGTGCTCACCCCGGTCTTGACCCGCCGGAATGTCCAGTACACACCTCTGTAAAGTGGGATGTTGTGCATCTCGTTCTGCTTGGCGTTTGACAGCATCTCCCTTCGATGCCTGTGACCATAGAGTGCATGTGGGAGCCCACCATGTCACGCCAATGCCAAAAGATTCACGAAGCTCAGATAGGATAGCCTGATGATGAGGATCTGCCAGATTCCATCAATATCTGTAGTCAACTGGAAACGCCACCAGAAGTCCCAGACGTGAACATCGCAACGACATCCTTCCGCTACCTGACATACGCTCTTGGAAGTGAATCTTGAAACCATGCATGTGCGTCATCCAGTTCCTTGCGTTGCTCGGAGTGATGACTGGCAACTGATTTGACTGATAGAATTCTTCGGGAAGAGCCACGCACTTCTTCTCAAGCGTGCTGATGTCGTCTGTATCGCATGAAATCGGCCACGCATTCGCATTTTTCCCAGTCCATCTGTCTCCTGAGAATGATGCCCAACGTCTGAAGAACTGTGATGTGGCCTTCGCTGATGTCGATCTCGTCGATGTCGATGTTCCATTGTTCTTCTCTGTATTTCGAGACGACCCCCGTGCTTCTCGTTGTGATTCCTGTCCAACGTGATGTGATACACCTGGCAATCTCGGTCTTATTCTACTTCCTGAGGTACTGTTGTATGAAACTGCGTCATCACCATGAGAAGCCGACGTCGTCGCACGAGTAGTGCTCGGGAAAGCTGCTTCTAGTGGTCGCTGTCCATCCTGAGCCAATAGAGATGTCCGTACGTGGGGCTTCGCTGTCATGCTCGGGTCCATAATGAACTCCATGTAGTCCTTTACTGCATTGCGGAGTAGCGTAGCTTCTTCACCTGTGTTGGCTGGTGGATCGTCAATCGGCAATAAGTAATGTCCAGAGTCCGTGTACAAAATTCGTAAGAATGAGGTCGGCGCAACCTTCTTGCCCATCGCCCCCAGGTGATTGATCACCAGAACTCCATCCTTGTTGGGCAAAATGTTGGCATAGAAAGACCCGGCGTGCTCGATGATGGACTCGCTCGGCAACAGACATGGGCACCTGGAACCAGATCCACCCAGAAGATCCACTGAGAATGAGCTTCGAGGCAGTGCAGTTAGATCAAGTGGAATGGTGCCAAGTCCGAGCGATGGGCTCGGAGTGCCGTCTATGCCAGACAACTTGGAGAAGGACTGCTTCAGCGAGATGTTCTGTCCTTTTGGCCAAAGTAGCCGACTGCAAATTTCTCTGACCGTCTCCGTGCCTCCGAGTCCTTTAGCAGCTCCTGGGTCCACGATGAGTCCGAGTCGAGGTACGCCCTGTGCACTGGTCATGAGCGCTTGACTTTCATCCTGGGGCTGAGCGCGCACATTGACGGCAAACAAATTGGTACGTGGTTGAACAACTTCCGATAGAGATCCTTTTCCAAGTTTGGCTGACCTCTCGCTTCCCAGGGAATCGTTCAGATCTGAATCCACGATCATCGGACGTACAGGTCGTTCAGGAAGCTGATACGCAGAGTTGAGGCCAGTAGCCGGTGATCTGATATTGCTCGTGCTACTGCTGGAGATACTGTTGTCCGATGTCTTGGCCAAATCTGAGAGGCTCACCTTCTTGCCTGCAGGTCGTTCGTCATGATGTTGATCCGATGCTTGTGGTTCTTCTCGATCCGAGACCAAACTCCACGAACCTGCAGATGGGCTATTCTCCGAGACGGCGTGCTGCTTCTCAGTGTACCAAGGTGGGTGATGTCCAAGACCGTCACGTTGTCGTTGCCATCTGGGAGCTCCAACAAGAGGTGTGCCGCTCTTGCCTTTTCCACGTCCTTTTGTCCAGAAACGCTCCTGATCCTCGATGTTGCCAGTGCCCTCCTCGAAGTTCTGCGCTGCCAAGTGTTCGTGGTCCATCGGATATTTCCCTGACGGATATTTCCCTGACGAAGTTGACGCTTCTGCGACATAGTGATAATGTTATCCGCCTTCGTAACAGCGACTGGAACCAGTGTTGTGCGTCTTGGCGTCGCCAGCTCCATGACCGCCTTTCGGCTTAGCAGGGCAATCTGAGTCTATGCGCCATTTCGATCCCCAAATGCTGCAACCAGAGTTGCGCTGCGATTTGTCTCTGCCCCACTTGCCGCCTTTTCCGCCGAAGTGTGCGTCGTAACTGGAGGTGCTGTTGCCCTTGCCTTTGCGAGCCTTGCCCGTGTTATTTTTGCTGGGGCTGCGACCTCGCCCTTTGCCATTATTGCCTTTACCTTTGCCTTTACGTCGCCCTCGGAAACGCCACTTCGGTCGGAAGCCGGTCATCTGGTACGCTTCAGCGAGGTCGAGTTCGCCCAGAGATGTCTCGATCTCCTCCTGCTCATACCATGTCCAGTAGCTGTCATAGGCGCCGCACGCCCAGTCGCCTGACTCCGCGTAGAAATCTCTGCAATGAAGATCGGTCTCCTCGTCGTACACGAAGTCTACCTCTGAGTCCTCGCAGTCGTCGTCCATATAGTATGTTAGCTGATAGTGTTGATCATCCAGCTCCATATCCAATTCTTCTGTGCAATGAGAATGCTGATGATGCGTGCGTCCAGCTGCCATCTCCTGCTTTGCGATCCGACTCAACATGCCGTATATCTCGTTGAACTTGTCGAGATCGCCGCCAAAGTGTAGCTTGATGTCCGCGATCCTGCGTGCCGGCAGGCCGCTCCACTTTAAGAAGAGATGCGTCAGCCCGGTCATGCTGATGCTGAGCTGTGCTCGAGACTCCGCTTCCTGATACCGTTGATTGAAGTTCATGAGGTAGTCCTGCAATGATGATGCGCCTCTGCGTGCGTCATAGAATGTGTCAAGCAGCTCGCCCTGGCGATCTTGATCGCGAATCTCGAAGCAGTCCATGAATTTCTTGAGAAGGTGTCCGATGCCCGACAGGTCGGCCTCCTGCACGATGTTGCCGTCTGGGTCCTCCTGCTGCTCTTGCTCGGCTAGAGCCAACGCTCCGTCGCCTGTGTGGACCACACCGTTTCGAGCAATCCGTAGTCCCATTGCCACTTCGAAAGCTTTGTCCAGGAGTCTGCTCGCAAGCAACGGACCAGCCTCCTCTTCTTGAACTGGGGTGATCCGCCACCATGGATGAAGACGCCCTGGGAACTGTTTGAAGCTGTAGTCTGGCAATCCCGGCTTCCAGCCGGGGGGCGCATATCTCGTGAACTCGGGAAGCGTGCTCGGGAGCTTCCAGTCCTGACCACCTGCCGCCATCGAGTCGTCGCTGCATGGATAGAAGGAGTTGCGATCCCCAAAGTTCTGGTGGACAACGAAGGGTGAGAATGAATGCCAACTGAAGATATACACGAAGATAATCTTGATTATCAGTGGCACGGTAATGATGTCCATGCGATGGCTGCGGTTCACCGCGGTGAAGCAGCGCGCCCGGCGGCGCGGGGCGGCAGCAGATATGGCGCCGCGATGCCCCGGCGACGCGATGGGCGGGGCGGAAGCCTGGAGCTGGACCCCAGGCTCCGCTACCAAACTAAAATGTTTAGTCTATGAACGCGCGAAGCCCGCTCCTCGAAGCCAGAACGCGTCAGTGCGGAAAACCTTGCCGTCCATCTATCGCACTGAACTGCTGCTACTGCATCTGAGAATACTCTAACAAACATACACCTGCAATCTCAATCCCCCCCCCCTCGGCGCCGCCCTGCTGGAAGCCCCCCCCCCCCCCATCCTCATCCCCCGGGGGAAGGGGGGGGGTGCTCGGCAGCTACCCCCCCCCCCCCCCCCCCCCCCCACACACACACACACACACAACACACACACACACACACACACACACACACACACACACACACACACACACACACACACACACACACACACACACACACACACACACACACACACACACGCACGCACACACACACACACACACACACACACACACACCACACACACACACACACACACACACACACACACTTTGGCCGCCCCGGAAGCTACCCCCCCCCCCCCCCCCCACCCCACCCCCCACCCCCCCCCCCCACCCCCCACCCCCCACCCTACCACCCTTTTTCCAAAAGGAGGGGGGCATAAGCTACCCCCCCCCCCCGGCAGCTGCCCATCCAAAGACGACTGCTGAATATGCTGAGCCTCGGGTCAGACTCGGGTGCCACGCATGCGTTGGGAGGGCGGGTGGGAGCGAGCGAGACGGCTTGCGGGCGGGGAGGGGCGACTCGCCCCCCCCCCCCCCCCCTTGGAGCCGCCCTGCTGCAAGCCCCCCCCCCCTCCCCCCTGTGTTTTGCACTGCGCAGTTGGCCTTCCGATCCGAGACGCCCCGAGACCGAGCGACCGCTACTGCTGCTGTTTCGGTCCGAGGGCGCCCTTGAGTCCCGGTAAGGCTACCGGGCACGGCCGACCGGCCACCCACTCACCAAGTGAGTGACTGTATCAGCCCATCAGGGGCTATCGAGATATCTGATAGATTGTTGCGTCGCTGGCGCGAGCTGTGGAGGAAAAGATTATCGAGATAATCATTTACGAGAAGATCGACAGCAGGCTGACGCCAGTGCCGACGATTTAGTTGGTAGCGGAGCCGGTCTGGCTCCACGGACCGGCTCGTCATGACGAACGAGGCTGAGAAGCACGAGACTGTTCCTTCATGGGACGGAGACGTGGCCAGCTTCGACTCCTACGTGATGCGAGTGAAGCTGTACGTGCGCGGTACCAAGAAGGACGAGAAGGGCCTCTGCGGGCCCAGATTGATGGCGAAGCTCCAGGGACGTGCATGGCAGGGAGTACAGAAGTATGACAAGCTGGACAGCCTGGACGACCTGGAGGAAGATGCGACGATGAAGTTGCCGAAAGGAGTGAGCCAGTTGATTCAGTATCTTCGGGAGAAGAGCGGCATCTTGGAGGTCGAGGACGCTGGCAAGTATATGAGGACTTTCATGAAAGAGACCTACCGGAGGAACCGGACGAGCATGAGGGACTATCTCACGCAGTTCGAGGTCGAAGAGGACAGGATGCAGAAGGCGATCAAGGCCATCGACAAAGATTTCGACGAGAAGAAGCCGATATTTCCTGAGCCGCTCCGAGCATGGTTTCTACTCGAGAATGCAGGCCTCGACGACCACGAGCGCTCGCAGGTGTTGGCCTCTGTGCAGAACAAGTATGGGCACCAGGCCATCCAGCAAGCCCTCGGCATGCAGTTCGACAAGAAGCACGAACGCGACCACAACAACAATCGTGGCGCCAGGCCACAGTGGCAGGGACGTAGCAAGAACTACGTGGCCGAGGGCGACGACGACTACTCGGAAGAGGACGACGAGGATGACGAGGGCGACCAGCACAGCGAGAATGCGACAGCGCTGGCGGCGGAAGAGGATGAGTTCGCCAGCCAGATCAGGGAGATCTACGATCAAGCAGGTGACGACCAAGAGCTACGAGATGAGCTACTCGAGGGTGCTGTGTTTTCTGCTGCTCAACAAGGGCAGCGGTCCTTCAAGCAGGCTCGCGAGCTGCTGCGCCAGAAGAAGACCGGACGGAAGTTCTTCGGAGGCCAGTTCGGGCAGAAGAAAGGCGGACAGCCTGCCAAGGGGGCAGGCAAGTCGTCGACTTCGGCCAAGAGCTCGACCGGAGGCGGAGTCCACCACCAGAAGAGGGACGACTCGTGGAAGACGGACCCCAACACCATATGCCTGAGGTGTGGCGGCCGCGGCCACATAGCCAAGAACTGCAAGGCTCCAGCGAAGCTGCAGACTGGACGTAGCTACAAGCATCTATCGTCATCAACATCACGACCGCGATCGACAACAGCACGACAGCGATCGACTACATCGCGACCGCGACCGACAGCATCACGACTGAGAGCGACGAGAATCCGAATACAAACATCCAGGGTTTCCAGAAGGGAGTCTCATCGAGTATACGTGGTTTTTGAGCAGTGTATATTTATGGCCTCACAGCTCTCGGGGACCTTCAAAGGCATCTTGGACTCTGGGGCCACCTCATCCATGATAGGTTTAGATACGGCGGAGATCTGGCAAGCCACGATGATGAAGATGGTAGGCCAGAACCGTATGAAGATAGTTCCTGGACCCAGAATCGAGTTCACTTTCGGGAATAATCAGAAGGCTCAGTCTCTGAATCACGCAAGTATTCCAGGATACGTCGACGGCCAAGAGTGTGATTTTCCAGTTTCAGTTGTGGAAGTGGATGCCCCGCTTTTGATAGGTATGGATTTCCTGAAGCATTTCGGAGTGATTGTTGACTTTGAGCTCGGCACTATCAGGTTTAAGGCTCTGGGCAGTAAGACCTACCTTCTAGAGAGATCGAGGTGCGGGCATCTTCTCATAGATTTCGGGCCACACGCTGAATGGAGAGAAGTTATCACACATGATGCTCTGATTTCCGATGCTCCCGAAGTTTCTTGGGCTCAAAACGGTGATCGAGCCAAGGCTCTCGACCCAGATCAGCTTTCTATTCCATATCAGCCGGTGGATGCGTGCATCATGCGGTGGCAGAAGCTCACGTGGCTCATCGCGACCCTCGGAGGTCTTCGCTACTTCGACGGCCTTGACGAGTACAAGGTGCGGCCGCTGCGGAGTTCCGGGGACCACGACGGCCGGATGTTCATGCCTGGGCGGCCGCAGTCACCAGTGTCAGGGACGACTTCCTTGCGGCCAGCCGCCGCTGATCAAGCCCTACAACCTCAAGAAGGAAGAGGAGACCGACGCTGGCGACATCAAGAGGCAGTACGACAACATCAAGTGCGCGTGCTGCGGAGCGCCTGGGAGGCGCAGAGCGGGCTGCAGCTGTGTGGGCGGGCGCAGCCATGTGTGTCTGAGGATCCGCGCGGAGACGTCGAGTTCTGGGCCAGCGTTTTCGGGCTCAGCGGCCAAGAAGGAGGATCCGACTACAGCGACACCGAGACCACCACCACCTCCGAGAGCAACTTCGAGCTCACCTTCGCCGCCGAGGACGGTCTACCATGCACCGAGGCCGAAGGGGTGTCCGGCAGCATTCAAGGCACCACCTCCGAAGAAGGCGACGATGAAGGAGGAAGAGGTGGAGACAGTCCACGAGACGATCGACCTGGACACGGTGATGCAGAACAACATACAGTTTCCGACCTGGGATCCGGCGAAGGAGACCCTGACCGAGCACATGGAGAGGATGAAGCAGGAGACCGAGGACATACCGGTGCCGGAGGACCACTGGGCGCTCCTCGAAGAGATCAACAGCTTAGACAACTGGGTGAAGCTGACCAACTTGACGCTGGACAGGGAGGTCCGGACGCTACAGCGAAGGACGATCCGGGCTGCGTTGCGGCTGGTCAGGTGAAGACGCTCAACGCCAAGCAGATCTACTTGCTCAACCAGAAGATCGCGGAGTTCGAGACTGAAGCAGCCAAGGACGCTCAGGATCTACTTCGACTTGGACAGCTGGACCTGCTGGAGGCATGTGCTCCTCCAAACTCCCCGCTCGGAGTTGAGGTCGAGAAGCTCGGCGGCACCGTCCTCAGGCTCGGGAAGCACAACGAGTACGATCTAACTACCAACACAGGCTACAGAAGGGCGTCGGAGACGCTGAAGCTAGAGAATCCGAGAAGGGTCGTATTTTCGCCACCGTGCACGGCCAGATCGATCATCCAGAACGCTAACCAGAGGACCGAAGATCAACGAGTGCGTCTGGAGCACAAGCGCCGAAAGAATGACAAGGTCACCCGGGCTTGTGTGATACTTGCCTTCCAAGCACTACATCAAGGAGCCGAAGTTGACTTCGAACAGCCGCTGAGGTGCGGGACCTGGTCCTTGCCATACCTCAAGCGTCTCAGGGAGCAGCTGTTCACTGTACGAGTGGATGGGTGTGCTTTTGGGTTGAGAGATCCGAAGACAGGCGAGCTGATCAAGAAAGAATGGCTGATCGCGACGTCCGATCCGCACCTCAATGCAACCATCGGCAGGACGTGCTCAAATCAGCGAGGCAGCCCGCACAACCACAAGCACGAGGAGATACAGGGCAAGGTTACCGAGTTCACTGCAGCATACCCGGCCGCGATGTGCAAGAAGTGGGCCAAGTCTATCATGAGGTGTGTGGAGTGGTCTACTTGGTGCGCGTGGGCTGGAGGCGACTATGAGACGGAGTTCAGCGAGGCAGTGCATGTCACCAAGCGGCGCCTGATCGGGAAGCAGCCGCTACCCAAGGCGCAGAGGCTGGAGATGGAGAATGAGGCGGAGCTCGACATCGACCCCAAGGGCGAGCTCGAGTGCTGGGAGCGCGAGGACGAGAACGTCAAGACGTACATGGGAACGGACATCGAGGGACCAGAGTGGCTTTCTGTGGTGCGGAGGCTTACCTGGGATCTCGACACCAACATCCTCATTGGCGACGAGCTGGGCGAGAGCATTCTGACCGACGAAGAGATATACGCCCCGCTGCCGGAAGGCACGAGCCATACGAGGACACGCCTATACTTCAAGCGACCTGGGGTTCAACAAGAACAGCATGCAGCACCACAACATCAGGATGCACCTCAGGAAGATCAACGACCTGATCCAGTCCCAGGCCCAGATGAAGATCAGATACCACCACCACCTCCACAATACGAGCCACAGGAAGGTGAGGTGGACGTCGGTAAAGTTAACGGTTATCTTCGAAGGCTGCATGTCAGGCTAGGGCATCGCAGCAACAAGACCCTCATCGACGTGCTCAAGCGGGCTGGCGCTCAAGGCCCTATCTTGAAATTAGCAGCTGAGTTCAGGTGCGAGGCGTGCGAGCGGCACAAGAACAAGCCGATGGAGTCCGTGGTTGCGCCATACAGCCCGGCCACACCAGGGAAGGCTATCGAGACGGACGGCTTCTACTGGACGGACCCTCGCGACAAGCAGACTTGGACCGGGACCTACATCGTCGATACAGGCACTCGGCTCAGTGGCGGGAAGCTCAACCTCAAGGGCCGACTCATGAGGTCAGGCGAGGAGTTCCGCAAGACGCTGCAGCAGACGTGGATGCAGTACTACGGTCGACCTGCTCTACTACGCCTGGACGGTGAAGGCTGCCATGTCGAGAAGAGAGTCAAGGAATGGCTATCGTCGCGCGGCATCATGGTGGATGTCACCGCTCGGCAGGCTCACAACCAGCTAGCGCTATGTGAGAGGAATATCGGCATCTTAAAGGACACCATGACCAAGATCGCCGAGGAGTCCGACGCCAAGGTTACCGCGGACGAGATTTTCTGGGAGGCGATCGCCGCCATGAACGATCTCGGCAGGTACAAAGGCCACAGCCCCTACGAGATGATGTTGGGCAGGACCCCTGAGCCGATCGTGGGCGACGTGTTCGGCGAAGATCACAACATGCCGATCCTCAGCAAGACCTACGAGGCCGACGACGACGAGTACATCAAAAACCAGAAGGTGCGACTCGAGGCGAGGAAGGCCTTCCTCGAGGTTACTTCTAGACGACGTCTTGCCCTACTGGAGCTACGCAAGACCAGAGAGAAGACACACTGGACTACAGGGCAGCTCTGCTACTGGTGGTCTGAGAAGGCGAAGGGCAACGTCAAGATGCCTGGTGGAGTTTGGGCTGGCCCGGCGACAGTCATCGCCCAGGAGCCTGGCTCGGACGGCAATCCAGGGTCAGTCGTCTGGATAGAGCACCACGGCCGACTTCTACGAGCAGGACGTGGTCACCTTCGACCAGCTACCGAGACGGAGATCGAGATCCACAAACTTCTTCATGGAGAGGCAGTTCCTCTTAACATCACCGCTGCCATGCTGAAGGTCAAGGCTAGCGAATTCGAGGACCTGATCGGACAACGCCTTCCAGATCTCGACGATGAAGATGACGCGTGGGTAATGGAGCCAGAGGATCCCTTTCCGCAGAAGGCGGGAGATGGGCAGCCAACTGCTGCCGAGACTCAGGCGACCGAGGCCCCTACGACATCGGAGCCTACAGGGGCAGCCGAGACCAAGGAGGAGGATACGAAGTCCGAGGACAAAAAGTCAGAGAAGGAGGACGACCTTTCATCGGAAGATCTCGAAGCGCCAGAACCACCAGGCCAACTACCTGTAGACCTACCTGTACCTGGAGTTCGGCGACGTCAAGAAGCTGAAGAAGATGCCGCAGTCAAGAAGTCGCGCCAGACTACGAGAACTGGAACCAAGCGCGGGAGAGACCCGGATGAGTTCGGCAAGCGGATGACCGACGAACCCAACTCAGTTCAGAAGACCAGCGAAGACCAGGACGTCACCACCGAGCGCCAGGATGCCGTCTACCTGTCTATCGCGGTCCCCTCCCGAGACGCCATCAACCGCTTCGTGAAGGACCCCAGGCTGTACGTGGCTACACAGGCCAGGAGGCAGCGCATTGAGGTCAGCTACAAGAAGCTGGACGACAAGGACAAGGCGAAGTTCGACGTGGCTATGAAGAAAGAAGTTGATCAATTTCTACTCGCGCAGGCGTGCCGAGGTGTACTTCGGAGCAAGCAACCGGACGTCGACCTGATGAAGATGCGCTGGGTACTTACCTGGAAGGAGGATCCAGAAGCGGAAGGCGGCAAGAAGGCCAAGGCCAGACTGGTACTCATCGGCTACACCGACAAGGACCTCGAGACGCTTAAGACCGAATCGCCAACACCCTCGAGGCGTGCGCGCCAGATGCTATACCAGAAGGCGGCCAACGAGAATTGGCAGACGTGGCTTGCGGATGCTTCGTCAGCGTTCCTGCAAGGGGAAGCTACAGAGGAAGAGCGAGAGCTTTATGCACTACCAGTACCGCAACTACGAGAAGCACTACAGCTCAATGATGATGACGTTGTGCAGATTCTCAAGGCCTGTTATGGACTCACGAATGCACCCAGGCGGTGGTACGAGAAGGTCAAGAAGGATCTAGAGAGCAGAGGCTGGTATGCATGCAAGCTTGAGCCGTGTCTCTTCACCAAGCTGAACTCAGACAACAAGGTGATCGGGCTCATCCTGGTGCATGTGGATGACTTCCAGATTGCGGGTGATCTCACCAACTTGGAGTTCAACGTGGAGTACGAGCATCTCAAGACGCTATACCGATGGGGCATGTGGAAGTCAGATGAGGCTGGCTATTCAGTTTGTGGAGTTGAAGTTTCCAGAAATCCAGATGGAGGTTTCAGGCTAAGTCAAGAAAAGTATGCCAAGACCATCCAGCCGATCAACGTCAAGAGACGCCGAAAGGCTAGTCCGGACGACAAGCTGACAGCCGGAGAAGTGACTGCATGCCGTGCCATCCTTGGTCAAGCTCAGTGGCTTTCAACACAGACGATGCCTCAAATCGCTGTGCACGTTTCTATGCTACAAGCGGTTGTCAACAGTGCGACGGTCAAGGACCTCGGCAGGATCAACCAGCTGGTCAAGACTATTCATGAGTTTGCGAGCACAGGAGTTACCATACATCCTTATAAGCAGATGGCGTGGGTATGTTGGTTCGATGCATCGTGGTGTTCGAGAGCAGATGGGAGCAGTCAAGGAGGCTATGTTGCGTGCACTACCGAGGTGGAGGCGCTCAGCGGCAAGAAGCAGAAGTTCACAGTATTCACGGGAGCTTCTAAGAAGCTGACACGAAAGTGCCGTTCATCCTTGGGTGCAGAAATCCAAGCAGCAAGTGAGGCCGCGGAGGAGCTGGAGTATACACAGCTAGCTTGGATGGAGATGCTGAGTGCAGATGTGCAGCTCAAGGGCGACAAGCGCTACGACATGATCAAGAAGGGACCACGGAGTGTTCTCGTCACGGACTGCAAGAGCCTATATGATGCAGTTACTGGTTCGGAGAGTTCAGCACTGGGTCTCAGCGACAAGCGCGCCGCTATTGAGTGCATGGCATTCAAGCAAGGAGTTCAAGAGTGCGGTGCCGAACTTCGTTGGGTTCATTCTCATGCGCAGGTAGCAGACGGTTGCACGAAGATAAAGTACGAGGCGCAGAAGTTTTTAGATGTATTCATGTGCAGGAGCTACTGGACGCTGGTTCATGACCCGGAGTTCGAGTCTGCGAGGAAACGAGGTCTGAGGGGACTCGATATTCTCGCCGAGAAGCCGACACTCGCCGAGGAACCACAAGTTCATTCGGAAGAGTGAGTTCTGCCAGGTGGTTTCTTTTCCATATCGCTCGCCTTGGCGAGGTTTGTGATTTGATTTAGACAAGCTCTGTGACAATGTAGCTTTACATATCTGCCCGCTCAGCGGGGATTTCATCTTACCTTACATATCTGCCTGCGCAGCGGGGATTTCATTTCACTTTATATATCTGCCCGCTCCGCGGGGATTTTATTTTATTTTACATATCTGACCGCTACGCGGGGATTTCACTTCATCTCATATATCTGTCCGCTTCGCGGAGATTTTATTTCATGTTTCAGATTTGCTCGCCTGGCGAGATGTATGCGAGAGTAGCGCCGCTACCAGAGATGATTTTTTTTGCGGGATCGAAGGCCAAAAGGTTTTCCCCCTGTGTGTTTTGCACTGTGCAGTTGGCCTTCCGATCCGAGACGCCCCGAGACCGAGCGACCGCTACTGCTGCTGTTTCGGTCCGAGGGCGCCCTTGAGTCCCGGTAAGGCTACCGGGCACGGCCGACCGGCCACCCACTCACCAAGTGAGTGACTGTATCAGCCCATCAGGGGCTATCGAGATATCTGATAGATTGTTGTCGCTGGCGCGAGCTGTGGAGGAAAAGATTATCGAGATAATCATTTACGAGAAGATCGACAGCAGGCTGACGCCAGTGCCGACGATTTAGCCCCCCACCCCCCCTCTGGCCGCCCAGCCCCCGGAGCCCCCGCCCCCCCTTTCGCCGACGATCCAAAATCAACAATCCACGATCGAAGATGGACGATCGACGATCAACGATCGACGATCGAAAATCCCAATCGAATCGCTTCCAATCGGTTGCACTCCATTCCACTGCAATCCCACTCCCCACCTCCCTCCGCCCCCCCCCCCCCCTCCCTCGATCCCCGCCCTTCGTTCCATCTCCTCCCTCCCCTCCCTCTCCCCCCCTGCCTCCCTTCCGTCCTGTCCCTCCGCTGCCATCCAATCGATCTGGGCGAATCTGGAAAAAGCCCTCACCATCGTCCTCGTGGTTGGTGAGGCGTCCTGGCTGTCTCTTCTGCGCATATTTCTTCTCGCCCTGGCGCGGGCCCCCGCCCCGCCCCCGACGTTGCCCCCGACCTCGCCCTCCTGTTTTGGTTCCGGACATTTCGAAAGCGGCCCGGGAGCGGTGTTCTGGGAACACGAAGAACACGAAGTGGCCTACAGTTGGCTCCGGGCATTCAAAATGTGGCCCGGGAATAATGATCTGGGAGCACGAAGAACACGAAGTGGCTCACAGTTGGCCCCGGGCATTCAAAATGTGGCCTGGGAGTGGCGCTCTGGCAGCGCGAGAGCCCCAAAGTGGCGACAGCTACAAAGCTTGGATGACCCGCTCGGATTGCTAACATGATCCGCGGGCCCCACAGAGAAGGGGCCCCCTCGCAATTCACTCACAAATGTGGCCTAGGAGTGGCGTTCTGGCAGCGCGAGAGCCCAAAAGTGGGGACAGTTATAGGAATTGGATGACACGCTCGGATTAATAACATGATCCGCGGGCCCCATAAAGAGGGGGCCCCCGCTTGAGACTTCCTCGCAATTCACTCACAGATGTGGCCTGGGAATGGCGTTCTGGCAGCGCGAGAGCCCAAAAGGGGCGACAGTTACAGGAATTGGATGACCCGCTCGGATTAGTAACATGATCCGCGGGCCCCATAGGGAAGGGCCCCCCGCTTGAGAGTTCCTCGCAATTCATTCACAGACAAGGCCCAAGGCGAGTGAGTGAGTGAATGACTGACTGACTGGCTGGTGATGATGATGATCATCACACTCTCTCACGCGCACACTCATCATCATCATATGTGAGTTCATGAGCGTGTGAGTGAGCGAGCGCTGATGAGTCAGTGAGTGAGTGAGTGAGTGAGTGAGCTAGTGAGTGAGTGAGTGAGTGTGTGAGGGATGATGAGTGAGTGAGTGAGTGAGGAATGAGCGATGCTGATGCTGGTGGGTTCCTGTTCCTGCGCGGGGTGTCCAGAGAAAACTACTCCGACGGAAGGACCCCGCATGAGAATCCTCCTGGGCGAATCTAGAAAAAGCCCTCGCCGTCGGCCTCGTGGTTGGTGAGGCGTCCTGGCTGTCTCTTCTGCGTATATTTCTTATCGCCCTGGCGCGGGCCCTCCCCCCGCCCCCTGCGTTGCCCCCGACCTCGCCCTCCTGTTTTGGTTCCGGACATTTCGAAAATGGCCCGGGAGTGGTGTTCTGGGAACACGAAGAACACTAAGTGGCCTACAGTTGGCTCCGGGCATTCAAAATGTGGCCCAATGGTATTCTGGGAGCACGAAAAATACGAAGTGGCCTACAGTTGGCTCCGGGCATTCAAAATGCGGCCTGGGAGTGGCGTTCTGGCAGCGCGAGAACCCAAAAGTGGCGACACCTAGAAGAATTGGATGACCCGCTCGGATTAATAACGTGATCCGCGGGCCCCATAGGGAGGGAGCCCCCGCTTGCGACTTCCTTGCAATTCACTTACAAATGTGGCCTGGGAGTGGCGTTCTGGCAGCGCGGGAGCCCAAAAGTGGCGACAGTTACAAGAATTGGATGACCCGCTCGGATTAATAACATGATCCGCGGGCCCCATTGGGAGGGGGCTCCCGCTTGAAATTCCCTTGCAATTCACTCGCAGATGCGCGCAGCGCAGACCAAGGTCGACAGTTCCATCGAGGCGCTGCCTGTTCCGAAGCGCTCGCCAGACATAACCCGTTAGATTGCGGCTTCTGGGATTGCGTCAACCGCAGCCTCTGCAAGCAGGAGGCCGCATGCTCGTCTGCTAAGAAGGAAACCAGGGCCCAGCTCACGGCGCGCATCAAAAGGGCTATACAACGCGTGCCCGAGGCCATCTCGACTCCTCCGGCGAAGTCCACGGGCCGGCGCTGCAGGGCCCTCCAGCGCGAAGCAACGGTGAGGGACCCCGAGGAGCGATGGCCCGCGCGCCCCGCGCGGCCGCCGACGCCGCGAACATTCGGCCTTCCGCCAGCTGCCCGCCACTGGGGACACGGGGAACATGCAAAGTTCATGCCCAATCGCGGAGCTTGCGTATTCTTTACTTGAAATGTCCAATATTATTTGAATACCCATTTGAACATATATCTGAATACCTATGTGAAAAGCTCAAGTTACATCTGGAGTCGCGAATCGTAATGTTAAATAAAATGTGTTTTCTTTCTTTCTACTATCAAGAACCAAATCGGTTCACCTCATAGAACTGACGTTTTATAAAAAGTACTCGCATGGGTATTCAAGCGCACTTTACTGGGGGCATTCGAATGAGCCAGATGCAGGCGCCGCGCGCCCCGCAGCGCGGCCGCGTGCCAGAGCCGGACGACGCTCGGAACAACGCCTGGGCAGTGCCTGGCGCAGCCCAGAGCGCGCCTCTGCGATCGTAATTAGGGAGGACCGCGCATGTCCTCGTCGCGGCCCGCGATCGGCCAGGCGCGGGCCAGGCGCGACGCGGGCTCGACGCTGCTCGCCAGGCGCAGGCGAAGCCCAAGATATTATTCTGCCTTGCTTGCGCAGCGGAGGCAGCCCAGCGCATCCTAGCTCCGTTCTGCGCGGCCCAATCCGCCCCGAGCCCAATATCGTGCAGTCCCGTCCAAGTCAGCCCGGCGCAGGTGAGTACAGGTCAGCCCAGCTCGATCCAGCTGGGCCCAGCTCAGACATCACCGAGGCATGAACCCTTCGGTCCAGAGGCGGCTTGGCTCGAGCTCGAACCTTTCAAATACAGATTCAAATGCGTACTCGAATGCTAGTCCAATTTACGGGGAACGTTCAAATGCGCCAGATGCAGGCGCCGCGCGCGCCCTGCCACCCCGTCGTTGCCCGGCGCGCCCTGCCCCGCTGCGCGGCCGCGTGCCAGCGCCGGGCGACACTCGGCACAACGCCAGGGCAATGCCCGGCGCAGCGGGCGCGCCTGTGCGATCGCATGAGGGACCGCGCATGTCCTCGTCGCGGCCCACGATCGGCCCGGCGCGGGCCAGGCGCGACGCGGGCTCGACGCTGCTCGCCAGGCGCACGCGAAGCCCAAGACATTAGTCTGCTTTGCTTGCGCAGCGGAGGCAGCCCAGCGCACCCTAGCTCCGTTCTGCGCGGCCCAATCCCCCCGAACTCAATATAGTACAGTCCCGTCCAGGTCAGCCTGGCGCAGGTGAGTCCAGGTCAGCCCAGACCGAACCAGCTGGGCCCAGCTCAGACATCAGCGAGGCGCGAACCCTTCGGTCCAGTGGCGGCTTGGCTCGAGATCGCACCCTGTTCGAACCTCGGCATTCGACCTTCGACCGAACGTCGAACCTGCATCCTTGATCCCCCTCGCCCTCGTCCTTCTCCCAGTTATCCGGGTCCTCCACCCTCCAACTTCAGCCTTCACCCTGCAGGCGGATAACAAACGCAGAGGGCGGACAAGATCAAGTTATCTGATCGTTTCGATAAACAGCGTGCCAATTTGGATCAAATTCCATCGATGTCTGAGAATCTCCACCCTCCCAGCATTTCAAGGCTGACTTGCATTATTTGGTTCTCCCAGACTTTGGGTGCTCGCTCGATGGCAACATTGAAATGTAGGGGGCAGGGGTGGTTCGTCGAGGTGGCGTCGCAACGTAGGTGCAGCCGCGCGCGGTCAGGATCAACTTGCAAAATTTCGTCGTCCCACCGTAAGAACCCACATGGTTTCTTGCTTGTCCCACCCTGGGGCGTTCGGAACCCACGTGATTCCAATGTCCAGGCCACCCAAGGACGGAAATCTAACATGTGGCCATGAAACATGATCGACCCACGAACCCAGAAAAGGGATGTAGAAATGTGAAACATGCCATCGCTTCCAAAACGTTAAACTTGGACGGCGGGCAATTGCAGCGCTCAGAATAACGATCGTATTGTACCATGCCACGGGCTGTGCTGTACTGTGTTGTGCTGTGCCGTGTTGTGCTGAATACAACGTGTCATGCCGCGTTGGACCGTGCCGTGTCCTACTACAGTGCGGATCAAGCCGTCCTTGGCGTCAGAATCGTGGTCGAATTGATTCGGATCTCAAGCTCGAATTGCCTAAACGCATAGCTCGGGCTAGTTCTAGTCGAGACTCTCGGGGTTTTCGACCAGCTCGAGCCCAAGATCGAATTCATATCCGAAGTCATTGCCTGAGACATTCAGTTCCCGAACGGAGCGAAGCGCGACCACGACAGGCGGGGGAGAAGCGCGGGGCGTTCAACCAGTCCCGATTCCGATCCGTTTCCGAAGTCAAGGGGCGAATCCGAACCGAAACGAAGAGCACCGAGACGACGACCAGGCCCCCGCTCGACACCTCCTCAAACAATGGAAAAACCAGCGTTTCGCGAGAGACATCCTCGACACATCCTGCAGAAGGAGCCTTTCGCTGGAGGCGAAGACCTCGTTCGAGATATCCTCGACAGATCCTGCAGAGCGAGCGTTTCGCGCCAGACATCCTCATCAAATACTCACGTTGGTGATCCGCCTGGGCGGCCTGGGCACGTAAAGACCCGCGTTTCGCTCAAGATCCGCATGGGCAGCGTGGAACAAGCGTGACAACACATGGGTCCCTTGCGCGCCAAAGCGGAACAAACATGAATATACATAGGCCCCTCTCGCCCCAGGGCGAAACAGACGTGAAAAAACGTGGACCCTTTTCGCACCAGAGCGGAATGAGCGTGAACACACGTGCGCCCCTTTTGCCCCAGGGCGCAACAGGTGTAAAATTACGTGGGCCCCGTTCGCCCCGGACGGACGGACGGTGCACGGACGGACGGACAGACGACGACGACGACGACGACGACGACGACGACGACGACGACGACGACGACGACGACGACGACGACGACGACGACGACGGACGACGGACGACGGACGACGGACGACGGACGACGGACGACGGACCGCGACAACAACGCCGAGGACGACGACGACAACGACGCCGAGGACGACGACGACGACAACGATGCCAAGGACAACGACGAAAACAACGACGACGGCCACAAAGACAACGACGACGACGACGGACGACGCCAGACGAAGACGACGACGGACGACGACAACGACGACGACGACGACCAAGCTGACGACGACGTACGGCGACGACGACGGCCACAACGGAAACGACGCCGACGACGAAGACGGACAACAACGACGGACAACGGACGACGGCAGACGACGACGGTCGACGACGGACGACGACGACGACGATGACGACGACGACAACGACGACGGCGACGGACGACGGACGACGACGACGGACGACGAACGGACGACGGACGACGGACGACGGACGACGGACGACGGACGACGGGCGACGGACAAACGACGACGACGACTACGACGAACGGACGACGACGACGACGACGACGACGGACGGACGACGACGACGACGGGCGATAATGACGGACGACGAACAGCGCACGACGGGCGACGGGCGACGGACTACAACGACGACGGGGGCGGCGGCGGCGGCGGCGACAAGTGACGACGCCGATGACGACGACAACGACGACCACGACAACGACGACGACGACGACGGACGACGGACGACGACGACGGACGAAGAACGACGACGGACGACGACGAATACGGCGCCACCAGCGACGGACGACAACGACGACGACGGACACGACGACGACGACGACGACAAGAAAGACGACGACGACGACAACGGACGACGACGGACAACGACGACGACGACGTCAACGAAGATGACGACGTCGACGACGACGGCGACGTAGACGACGACAACGACGACGACGACGACGACGACGACGGCGGCCACGACGACGACGACGACGACGGCGACGACGACGACGACGACGGCGGCGGACGACGGACGACGGACGACAGACCATGGACGACGAACTACCGACTAGGCGACGGGCGACAGAGAATGGACGACGACGGACGACGACGACGACAATGACCGAAGACGACGATAACGACGGACGACGACGACGACGACGACGACGACGACGACGACGAGGACGACGACGACGACGACGACGACGACGACGACGACGACGACGACGACGACGACGACGACGACTACAAGTCGATGACGACTACGACGGACGACGACGACGACGACCACGACGACGACGACGACGATGACGACGACGGCTAGGACGACGACGGGCG